>OZ022246.1:17824548-17942048 GCA_963978895.1 Erpobdella octoculata
AACATTGAAAGTGACGTATTTCAAGATTTGGATTTTTTTTCGAAATTATTGACGCATTCAGTTCAGCTAAATCTACGTAGAAAGAGATCATTGTAAATCATAATATACAGTATTCTGTAATCTGTACGTCAATGTTTTTGTTGTAGAGGAGAGTAGTACTGAATGGCCACACAATTTTACAATTTTATTCAAATCAATCATACAAAAAAACTATAAGTGATAGAATTGAATTTTTTATATAATGAAAGCAAAAACATTTCACTACTAACTAAAAACCGCTCATTAAAACTTTTCAAATTATAACAATTTTATAAAAAAAAACGATAAATAACGCAACTTCTTCTAAAATTTCTGGGTGGCCATTTAGTACAACCTGGTAGTACTGAATGGCCACCCCATAGTACTGAATGGCCACTCATGCAATTTTTGTTATAGAAGACACAATTCTCACTAAATGGTAAGCCAAAATGTTTTATTTCACAGACAAGTCTTTATTAATGTTAATTAAAAAAATCATAAAAGCATTTTGTCATTTTATTAAAAAGTTGTAGCCTTAAATCAGTAAAATCCAATACTATATGATGAAACGTCAAAATAAAATTTGATATGCCCATTTCTTCTCTTGGATTTTTGAAGGATTGGATTTCCTAGTTTCACAACAATTTGATCTAAATCTGCCTCACAAATACCTTTAATCCTAGACTAAAATTTGGCCTTTTCTGTGTCTTTATCCTTGTACAAAAACTTCAAGAAATCAGCAGAAACTTTATCGCCTTTGACTTCCATGATTTTGCCTACATAATAGGTTTTCGAGTGAAAATCATATTCAAAAATACACCAATCCCCTATTTTTATCTTAGTGTTGTCAAGGGTAAAATGAGCATCTTTACTGGTGGCAATATATGTAGATGTTGATTCCTCGTCAGGCTCGATGTCTGGGAAGCTTTTCGAAATATCTCTTCTTGTTGCAAGTTTTGATGTCTTTAATTTGGATCTCCTCAAATCTTTTTCTGCTTCTCAGCTGCAGATTTAACTAGCAAGCAAGCTTTCAAATCATCTTGTACTGCTCTTTCCTTGTTTTTTTGAGACCATCACCCTTCAAATCTGTAGATACCCGGTTTCTCATTCTGAAACAATCATAAAACATTATTAAGTAGTTTAATATGTTTATGTCTTGAATATATTGATCAATAATGAACCTCAACACATCTGGGGATATCAATATTCACCTGGATCAGGACATCACTACAACCAGAAAGTTTCAAAATTTGCTCCTGAGTCATGGCCTCACTCAACTGGTGACAGGACCGACTCATGACCATGGTCATACTCTTGATGTGGTTATCACGCGCTCATCTTCACTCATAACAAATTTACTAATTATCCCTCCCTCTCTATCCGACCATTCAATCATTACCTTTTCAACTTGTCATAAACCAGCCCCCATTATCACCGAAAAAGTGGAACGCCGTTCCTTCAGGTCATTCGACTTAGCATCATTCAGTATCGATCTTCAAAATACCAGGCTCTTTGAAGTCTCGGTCTTGAAATCGGACCAATCTGCTGAACAGCTGTCGATCTCTACGATGCAACAATGAACGATCTCCTTGATCGTCATGCTCTACGGAAGTTGATTACCTTAAGGATAAAGCCAGAAAGCCCCTGGTTTGATGCCGACTGTAGTCGGTCCAAAAGACTAAATCGTCGACTCGAACGGCGTTATTTGTGCACCAAACTGTCGTCGGATAAAATAGCTTGGCACACCCAGTCCATACTCAAACGTCGACTGTTCCAGAAAAAGTGCTCAAGCTACTTTCGACATAAAATTGAAGAAGTGACTGGCGATAGCCGGGCGACTTGGAGATCTTTAAATTCTCTTCTTAATCCAGTCACTGACATTTCTGCTAGTGGTCTTGCTCCTGATGCATTGCTTGACTACTTCACGCTGAGGATTGAGGACATTCGTCGAACCACAAAAGACGCCCTACCTCCGCTTTTCAGTTCTTGCCCGGCCGATGTTCCGGTTCTGGCTGCTTTCGACGATATCACTTCCGAGGAGGTCGAGTGCTTACTCAATCGCCTTGGGACTAGACAGTGTGAGCTTGACACTGCACCTGTCTGGCTCATAAAAAAACTCAAAAGCGTGTTTGCTCCTATTATTTCCCACCTCGTAAACACTTAATTTCAAGATGCGTCACTACCAGCCAGTCACAAAAGGGCTATCGTCCGACCTCGACTCAAGAAAACGGGGATGGATCCCGTTGACCCCAAAAGCTACCGCCCCATATAAAACCTATCGTTCATCTCAAAATTTATTGAACGTGTCGTCCACCGTCAGCTTTCTTCACATATCGAATCGATGAATCTGCTTCCGCAGGTTCAGTCTGGTTTTCGCAAGTACCACAGTACAGAGACAGCAGTCGGGAAAGTTTACAACGACATTATTCATTCACTTGACAGGGGCCAACCGACTGCGCTCGTGCTCCTTGACTTCAGTGCGGCTTTGGACTGTGTCGATCATGTTCTCCTTACTGATCTCCTCCACACTAGCTTTGGCGTGACTTCAACCGCACTTGACTGGATTGGGTCCTTTCTATCAAATCGAACACATCTTGTCCGATTGGGCCGGGCGATGTCGGTGGCATCTCTCGACGGGACCACATCACGCCTCTTCTCCGCCAACTACACTGGCTCCCCCTACCGGAAAGAGTGACCTTAAAACTCTGCTTACTGGTTTACAATATCTTAACAAATCGTGCCCCTGCCTACATGACACGGATGATAAGCCTGTACTCCTCTCATTCTGGTCGTCAACATCTACGTTCGTCCTCCCAAGAACTCGTCGAAGTTTCGGTAAACGAGCATTCGCCGTTTCCGGGCCCGGTGCATGGAACCAACTACCTAAATCTATTCGAAGTGCTGTTCTAAATGAGGACTTCAGAGCATTTTTAAAAAAACACTTTTTTAATTTGACATGTTGTTAATGGCATTCTTAGTGCAAGACTCTTGTTTTGTTTTAGATAAAATAAAATAAAAATAAATTGTAAAAATTTAAACATTCAGCAATACTGAATGACTATAGCCATTCAGTACGACCTTACAGTAGCCATTCATTACGAACCGAGATGTACGAGCATTTTAGTGTGCTACGAGCAAAAAAATAATTTTAGACATAGAAAATTTAGATTAAAATATTAATCATACATTTCTTTATTTACAAAAATATCTTACAAAATATAATCTTCAATATTTGATGAGAATAGAATAGTTCTGACCTGACTCGTTTTCACTTTTTCTTGCGAAAAACCAAAAAGCTCTATAACTGCTGAACGAAATACATGAGACACAAAAGAATAACACTGAACAAAGAGTGCATATATATACACATTTAAAAAAGGGATGGGCGTAAAAAATAATTTAACAAATGAGACAATCTCAGTAGCCGTTCAGTACAGTGGCCATTCAGTACGGTTCTCCCCTACTTACTTACTTGAGAGTTTATAGTTTTTGTTGTAATTACTTACTTGAGAGTTTATAGTTGAGAACTTTCAACTGTGTAATTAATTAACGATACATTTCATTTGGCTTTGAATTGAAGCAACACTTGCCGAAGCAGGTACTAGTTGAGAAATTTCAACTGTGTAATTAATGATACATTTCATTTGGCTTTGAATTGAAACATTAAAGTCATAATTTATACATTTCATAATGGGGGGCCTCATTTTTCTCAGTGCGCCAGGGCCTCCATATGTGTTAATCCGGCCCTGCTCCCATCCCCAGCTCAGGGGGGTCAAAAAACCTTCTCAGACCAAAAGTGCCTATGTACGACCATCAAAGGTAATTGCGTAATAAAATTCAAATTTAGATTACGTAACAACGTTTGAAGGCTTCAAGCAACTTTTAGCCAGTTTTATCAAATCTATTTTACGTTTTGAAGGGCTAAAAGAAGTTAAGAAAGAATGGAAAAGAGTAAATGAGCGCGAGCGCAACGGGAACGGGAGAGCAAGCGTGAGCCGGAACGCGACCGGGAGTTGAAAAGCGACCGGGAGCGGGAAAGCAAGCGGGGAAGGAAACGGGTACGAGAGACAAACATTAGAAAAACCTCTAAAACCCCGGGCATCGCCGGGTACCCCCGCTAGTACGTAATAATTTTATTTTGATAGTACAGGCGATCCAGAAGTTACTTTTCTTGTTTTTCAAAAGGCCCTTCTTTTAATGAATAAATCTTGGAAAGCGCTAAGGGATACTTACTGAACTAATTATTTTTACCTGATAAACCTAACAGCGCTAAGCACACACAAAAATCTGGAGGCAAGTAGGCAAGTCAAACAAGTTTACAGAAATGCACTAAAAACCACTAAAAATTATTATTTTAAGGCACCACGTCACATCAGGAAAAACCCAAAAATGCATATTAACAAAGGCGAGTTGACAAACATTATTTAAGCAAACGGGTTCATTTGGAGAAGCTAGAAAGGATTTTCTATTCCAGTAAAGATAACATCAATCCAAATTTTCATAGCATCAGGGGCAGGAGCCACGAGGAAATATGTGCGCTCGTACGTCTTAATACAAAAAGTAAGTTGAGGGGTTGGACTATTAACTTGATGCAAATGGTCTACAAATACATCTTCTAGAGATTGAAAATAAACTATATTTCTTGGTTTTGTACTTCCTTGTCGAGAATAGTAGGAGAGGCATCCTTTGTTTTTATCAAAAACAAACCACCTTTTCTTCCATTGACGAATCCGACCTCCAAGCCCTCCAGTCATTTTGTGCAAAAGTCCTTGACAACTAAATTGAGTAAAATAAATATGTCGGCATTTCTCTATGTTGTGACCACATGAAGAAAGGAATTCAACTAAGTTGAAGGATCGACCACAGACAGGAAGATAATGAGCAAGAAGCTGTAAAACAAAATATTCAGCCAATTAAACATGTCAAATAGTGTTTCTAACCATAATGGCACATTTAAACAAACAATGATTAAAGTTTAGTTAGTAAGCAAGTTGTTGAGTCATTTGGCTTGCAATTGCATATTAATTCTGTATTACCACAAAATACCTCCATTATCACGTTATCCCCCACTACAAATTTCACCATTACTGTTTCGGAGATGGTAAAAAATGATACAAACAACCCTGTTACCGAAAATTTTTAACTTGTATCATTAGTGTTTTTACAAACTTTTATTAGGTTACAATCTCTGTGTGTGTGTCTTTCTCTGTACGCAAATCTTGCAAGTAAAATTTAACCAGCTTTTTGACTAGCTAGGAAACTGAAACTTTCAGCATAGCTTTATATTGGATGACAATACATGATTCAATTAAAAGAAAAAAAACTTAATTTGAACATCTTTCGTATTTCTAAATCGAGTGTATTTGAAATCAAAGTTGTCGTTTTTCCTTTACTTGTTAATAATATGCATACAAAACTACAAAACCACAAACGAATTATTTAGTTCTAAAAAATAATATAAGGAAAATCCGGCACATGACGTTTTGGCGCCGGCCGTTTAGTCGCTGGACGTTTGAACGCCGAAATATTTTGGTTGGAAAATTGTAGGAAACGGTCAAATGAAACGTTTTAAGCAGATTGCAGAACTCTGTTTCGAATGCTGCAAGCTTTATTGCCAACGGAAGATCATTCCACGTCTTGGGGCCAATAACTCTAAAGCATCTGTCACCGATTTTAACCATACGATTTCAACTTTACAACAGTTTGTATCGTGGCAGTGTCCACATGCTTCAATGCACTTCAAATTATTCTTTGTACATGTGCACAACTGCAATAAAATTGCAATAAATAACCTTCATCAAGTAAGGTAAGCCCAGCTGTTCTCGCATAAGAATTGGGAATAAACCATTATATTTTAAGCACCACCGGCAATCTATTTTACTTTATTTATTTATTTATTATTAGAAAACCGGCAAAAGGTTTAAACCTTCTTGCCGCAATAGTAATTATCACACACATACAAAACGTCTTGTAGTTCATACATTGTCCATCTTGTTCTTGAAATCATTCACAGAATCCACACACTGCCTAATAATGTAGCTCAGCTGCATCTTCAGTGGGGGGGGGGGGCAATCTCTCAGCCACAAAACTACCTCCTGATGAAGCGACAATCCTAGAATAAATCATGTAGAGCCTGATTTAATTCCTTAATCCTGCTCAAAACTTTAACGTATCAGATATTGCTGATGGAGAAACTTTAGACTTTTCGTAATAATCAATGTTAAACTTTTCACCATCATTTTTTCAGTATTCTGCTTTTGTTTTTGTATATATTACTGTATTATATGTGCTCTGTTGTTATATAATAAAAATCTATTATTGTTAATGACTTCAATGCATCATAACCTTGATATCTGATCCAATGACCTTGGATTAACTATTTTCTATACAGCAAGTGTAATATCCCAGACCATAGAGATTACTTTAGCAATGTTTTGCCTATCTCAATGCTAACAAAAAAAAATTATGTGGTGACCTTGACTTTGAATCTGACAAGGTCAAATTGCGTAAATTACTAGTTCACCAAAAATGTTACTTCCTAATCATGTTTCACATCAAAATTGAATATAAACTGATTCATTTTCATTCCAAGTTTTTTTCACTCATTTGACCTTGAAGTTTTCTTCTGCCAAGGTGACATCGATAATTTCTCAGGTTTATTAACAGTGACGTCATATCGAACTAAAAAATCTGAATCGAAAGACGTATAATATATGCATGAAACATTTTTTTCCACCTTTAACTAATTCTACCAGAATATACGGTTCTTTACCGATAACTTTTTTGATTGATTGAAGATTAAGAACAATATTTTGATCAATCAATCTATATTAATTATACAAAATTTCTTTTCGGTGATGTATCAGACACAAGGAAATTTGAGTAAAAACGATGGAACAATTTTTTACGTAAGTCTTTTCTCTATTAATATTATTTAACAATCTATAAATTGACTTTTAAATACCATCCCGTTTGATTAAGCCCATGCATCACAATTGTTTCCAAGTTAAATAAACACACTTTATAGTTATTTTACCACGTTTTTCTTAACTTGTTTTCTTGCATTTCTGTTTGTCCACGATTTATATTTTATATATAAATATTATATTTTATATATCTATTATATTTTATATATATTATATATATATATATTATATTTTATTATAAATAAACAGGGAGCGGGAAAGCGACCGGGAACGGCAAAGGGACCGGGATCGGCAAAACGACCGGGAGCGGAAAAGCGACAGTGCGGGAAAGCGACTGGGAGCGGGAAAGTGACCAAGAGCGGCAAAGCGACCGGGAGCGGGAGAGCAAGCGGGAACGTGAGAGCAATCGGGGAAGGAAACGGGAGCAAAAGAGACACATTATAAAAACCTCTAAAAACCCCGCTCAACGCCGGGTACCTCGCTAGTATATCTATATATATAAATGAATGTTTGTATATATGTATGTATGTATGTATGTATGTATGTATGTATGTATGTATGTATGTAAGTATGTATGTATGTATGTATGTATGTATGTATGTATGTATATAGGTATGTTATTTATGCATTGCTACACCATTCATCCGATCGTAATGAAATTTTCACACAACTTTGAGAGTCAAGGGGAATCAAATATAGAGAAAATTTTTTTGAAATCCATCACAAAATGAGCGGAGCGGGAACTATATATATATATATATATATATATATATATTATATATATACATATATATATATATATATATATATATATATATATATATATATATATATATATATATATATATATATATATATATATATATATATATTTTGAACGTATTTCGGCGTAATGTTTTCTTTTAGGCATGCTCTGTTAAAAATGATAGACCACTTTGCGTTGATACGTTTTTTCGCCAAGCTTTCAAAATCTCTTGAATTCATGATAACTCAGCTTTTTAAATAGATTTATTAAAAACGAGGGCTGACCGATCGGTTCCGCAGAAAAGCATCTTCGGAGCCCTTTAAATTACGAAGTTAAAATGTATTTACTATAATGCGAAAATAGAATGAAACTATAAAACGACGAGAATAAACGTTAATGAAAACTGAAATAGAAAAACAACGTATGGAAAGTGGAAAGCAAGATATAAAAGGTAGGTAACTAACGTACAAGATTAGTAAAAACCGAAGCAGAAAATAATTGTAAACAAAACGAAAACATGGCGATAGTGGCCGCAGCGCGGGTATTTACACAACTATGCGCTAGGTAATTGTTGTCAGGTGCGCGCAATCAGGCTAGGTACGTCTACCGCGTCGTATTGTTATATTAACGTTGTTGACGAGTCGAGCAAATAGCTGGAAAGAAGACACGGACTCCACGGGAAGACGGTCATCTGACAAGTCACCAACGCCGCGGCTACGCACACTTTCCAGACTGGAGTTATCACGTGATGGGGATCCATGGACGGGACACAGGCCCTGGCCATCATTGCCGACGACGTCGGCGATCAGAAGGTGAGCAGGAGTAAGAGGGCCGACTCCTTGGTTGCCACGAGAAATAAAGTTGTCCTCACCACTCGCCGATGAAACCAGATGAACATTGTTAAGAACATCGGTTGTCGGAGTCAGAGGACAAATGGCGATTAGAGTGTCTTCTTCTGGGTCGCCAAAAGAAACGGAATTGTTTTCGCCGGTGGCCATCTGAACTTCTTTAACTTCATTAAGAACATCTGTAGTCTGATGGCCAACGGTAATTGGAGTGTCCACTTCTTGGTCACTACAAGAAGCGAAATTGTCTTCACTGCATACGGCCAGATCTTGGTCGATGCTGCCAAGAACGTCGGCAGACGGAAGGCAAGTGGTGATTACAGGGTCGACTAGTCTGTCGCCACGGGAAGTAGAAACCACCTCACCACCGACTTTTGAAACATGAGAGTGAGCGCACACATTCGAAGTATGGCGTGGCTCATCCGCGCGCAAAGTCGTTTCACTTGCAGAGTTATGAGTGACGGGATAGACGTTAGCGCAGCCGCCGTCTGCACCACAATGTAGCAGCAAGGTACGTCCGAACTTGTCGTCGTGGATATTTATGCTAGGTCGTTGCTGAGAGATCATCAACGCCTCTTTAATTTTGAGACGATTAGGATCAGGGTCGTAAGAGACAACCTCGGTGTTGTCGCGAAGCATTTTTTGGTTTGGTTTAGAGCCGTGGAATTTGATAAAATGCGCGTGTAGACTCCCACCCTGTGTGTGCATCGTCAGACGGCGAGAGAGTGTTGTCCGAGTGTGGCCGATGTAGGTTTCAAGATTATTGTGAGCATATGGGCAAGTAAACTTGTAGACGACGTTTTTTCTCTGCAAAACGCCGCCGTTAATAGGGCTATTTCTCAGAACCAGGTTATGGGTTTTCAAGTTTTTGTAGTAGATGTGCAGTTTTAACTCCTCAGATGAAGGATTGGAAACTTTAACGTTGTCATAGATTATATTTCTTATTACTTTTTCATCCTGTTTGTAGTTGTCGTGCATTTGAGCACGATAGAAGATGGGAAGGAATGACCTCTTAGATTGCTCTGTGGTTGCTGAGTTATTAACTTTTCCAGCGACGAACTTTTTTATAGTTTCGTCGACCATTGTATTTGAGAAATTGTTGTTAATAAGGAGAGCTTTTATTCTTTTGAGTTCAACATCAAAGTCGTTCCAATTGTCGGAGTAGTTGTAAGCACGATTTAGATAACCGGTAATTACACTGGTTTTGTACCTTTCAGGGCAGTAACTATCGCCACTTAGACAATCGCCACCGCCTGTTGGTTTTGTGTATACAGTTGATCTAAAACCGTGTTCGGTTTGCGTGAGCAGAAGATCAAGGTACGCCAACTGCTTGTTAAAATTGCTGACCTCCGTTGTGAACTTTAGAACGGAGTTTAGTTGTAGTTGTTGTTGTTGTAGTTTTTCGAGATATGATACGTCCTGACATAGAACGATAATATCATCGACGTAACGAGCGTATAACAAAGGTTTTGTAAACGTACTGAAAACCTTGTTTTCGAGGTGACTCATGTAAAATTCAGCGAACGTGGGTCCGAGGGGTGAGCCCATTGCGACGCCGTCTAATTGAACATAAAGCTCACCGTTAGGATGACGAAAAGGAGTATCAAGGGTGCATAAGGACAAAATCTTCTTCAACGTTTGTTTATTGATAGAAGGTGCCTTTAGCGATGGGTTTTCGTAAACACAATCTATGATGATATCGATTGTTTTTCTGACTGGAACGTTAGTGAACAGACTTTCAACGTCGAGAGAAGCCAAATGCCCATCGCCGTTCTTAACAGTTCTAAGCAATCCAATAAAGTCATTCGTTGATTTCAAAGAGTAGCGACTAGGAAGATAAGGAGTTATTATTTTGTTGATCGTTTTGGCTAATTGGTAAGTTGGTGTAGGACATTGGGATATGATTGGCCTCAATGGATGGTCGGGTTTATGGAGTTTGACGTTACCATAGAGATAAGCTGGGGAATAATCGCCAATAATCTGAGAAATCTTTTTATCCTGTAAGTCAGAATTAGCGAGTCCAATGAGCCTGTTGGCTTCTTTTTTAATTAAAGAAGTTTTTTGGCGGTGGAAGTGGCGCAGATGGTAAGGTAGTTGGCATGATGCGAGGCGGTGTTGCCGATCCGACAGTCGTGGGTTCGAGTCTGAAGTTGAGACATGTATATTTGCGTTATTTCGTGGTGGATTGTACGCCATCCAAGTTTCTGATATATGTGGCTCGTAAAAACATATCAACGCTATGTTTCCTTATAATATATATCATAAAAACATATATCTTCGATAGTTATTAAATTAGCTAGTGACGGATTGTACGCCGTACAACTTATAATACTATCGAGCATTGATTCGTACCCATTCATAGTCGAGTGTTGTGTTCAACATACCCCAACAAAAGCGCTTAACAACCACTGTTTTTTGGCGGTGGAAGTGGCGCAGATGGTAAGGTAGTTGGCATGATGCGAGGCGTTGTTGCCGATCCGACAGTCGTGGGTTCGAGTCTGAAGTTGAGACATATATATATATATATATATATATATATATATATATATATATATATATATATCTATATATATAAAAGGCAACGTCTGTTCATTAATAACGCCAAAACCAATGAAGGGATTTGCACGAAATTTTACATAATAAACATTTACCACCTAACAAATAATCTCATTTATTTAAAAAAATTGTTTTGAATGTTTTTAGAAAATTAATTTTTAGAAATATTTTATCTATGCAATTTTAGAAAATTAATTTTTAGAAATATTTTATCTATGCAATTATATCGCGGCTTAACGAGCTTAGGGTTGCTTTCGACTTCTGTTCCGTCGTTGTTGGTTGTCGCGATTTCTCAAAATCAAAAGTGAGTATTATTTTACTTATATCAATTATATCAATATATCAAAAGTAATATACTATATACTATACTATTATTTTTTTAATTACTGTATATCGTTCAAATGTTTTTGAATGTTTTAGAAAATTAATTTTTTTAAATATTTTCGCTATTGTATCAGAGCTATGTTTTGTTTACATTCGCTGTTTATCGTCTCGGTTTCTCGAAATCAAAGTAATTTAAAAACTTAGGCTACTATTCTTATATTATTCACTTATATTACTTATATTATTTACATTGGCAAGGCTCTAAAATTTAATGGAGGAACGGAAGAGCGAAAAGAAGAGCAATCTGTGGCGGTAAAGCGTAAAAGCAACCGGGATCGGGAAAAGTAAAAGAGACCGGGCCGGAAAAGCGACCGTGAGCAGAAATGCGACCTGGAACGGGAAAGCAAGCGGTTAAGGAAACGGGAGCCAGAGAGAAAAACAATAAAAAACCTTTAAAATCCCCAGTGCACAGTCATCAAAATTGATCTGTTCTCTCATTAACACTTTGTTGTTTGGTTTGCACTTTCAAGCGTTTACAGTTTCCTGTGCGTCTGGCATTTGCCATGTCCATCAACAAAGCTCAAGGCCAGTCGTTGAAAGTGGCTGGCATTAACTTGGAAACCCCTTGCTTCTCACATGGTCAGCTGTATGTGGCATGTTCCCGTGTTGGAAGCCCGAACAATTTGTACATATATGCACCTTATGGAAAAACAAAAAACATTGTGTATCAGAAAGCTTTGCAATAAAATGACTGTATGTGTTTGTTGTATTTCTTTTAATTAAAAATCAAAAGTATCTGCATAAATGTTTCAATAGATACAAAGATGCCCGGGCAAACGAGCGGTTAAGGAAACGGGAGCCAGAGAGAAAAACGATAAAAAAACCTTTAAATTCCCCGGGCAACGCCGGGTAACCCAGCTAGTATATATATATAAATATATCTTCTTTCCAGCTATTTGCTCGACTTGTCAACAACGTTAATATAACAATACGACGCGGTAGACGTACCTAGCCTGATTGCGCGCACCTGACAACAATTACCTAGTGCATAGTCGCGTAAATACCTGCGCTGCGGCCACTATCGCCATGTTTTCGTTTTGTTTACAATTATTTTCCGCTTCGGTTTTTACTAATCTTGTACGTTAGTTACCTACCTTTTATATCTTGCTTTCCACTTTCCATACGTTGTTTTTCTATTTCAGTTTTCATTAACGTTTATTCTTGTCGTTTTATAGTTTCATTCTATTTTCGCATTATAGTAAATACATTTTAACTTCATAATTTAAAGGGCTCCGAAGATGCTTTTCTGCGAAACCGATCGGTCAGCCCTCGTTTTTAATAAATCTATTTAAAAAAGCGTAGTTATCATGAATTCAAGAGATTTTGAAAGCTTGGTGAAAAAACGTATCAACGCAAAGTGGTCTATCATTTTTAACAGAGCATGCCTAAAAGAAAACATTATGCCGAAATACGTTCAAAATATATAAATATATATATATATATATATATCTGCGTCCCGAAATCGTTATCTCGAAATCAATCGAGATTTCAAAACGATACGGGAGATCCCGTATCGCCATTGAAAAGATACAGCCTGCGGAAGAAGTCTCGTATCAAAATAATATAGCGAGACTTAAATTTGGTTCTCGTATAAAGTCTCGAAACAAATACCGAGATTTAAAAAAAATATTTTCCAATAAATAACGAAAGTCATACATATTTAATAAACGATTGTCACAACTGTGAATATTTGCAATTGATTCATCAACATTGATTAATTAATCTACCTATTGACAGAAGTTTATAACTATTATCATCCCCACTTTAAATTTGGGTTTCCTGACCATTAGTTACTATTTTTAGTCTGGGAACAGGCAGCATATTTTTTTCTAAAACAATGTATATCTCAAAAACCAAAAATGAAGAAATTTTGAAATTTGGTATATGGAGTCTTCTTGAAAAATAAAAAAATACGTGTTTCACCATTTTTTGAAAATTCGGTTTCCCGGACCTCAAATGTGGGCTGGAAATTTGGGCTATTTGGTTTTTAAAGTAGCTGCTACTCAAAAACTGTGAATGCTACAGGAGTAAAAATTAGTATTTAGTTTCTACTCCAAAAATAATGAAATACATGTTTTAGCATTTTTTGAAAATTTGGTTCACAGGACATCAAATGTGGGTTGGAAAATAGGGTTATTTGTTTTTTAAAGTAACTGCTACTCAAAAACTGTAAATACCACATATGTAAAAATTAGTATTTAGTTTCTACTCTAAAAATAATAATATACGTGTTTCACCATTTTTTGAAAATTTGGTTTCCGAGACTTCAAATGTGGGGTGGAAAATAGGGTTATTTGGTTTTTAAAGTAATTGCTACTTAACAACTGTAATTGCTACAGATGTAAAAATTAACACTTAGTATCTACTAAAAAAAAAGATATACGTGTTTCACCATTTTTTAAAACTTTGGTTTCCATGACTTCAAATGTGGGGTCAAAATAAGGGTTAATTGATTTTAAAATAACTGCTTCTCAACAACTGCAAGCATTACAGATGTAAAACTTAGTATTTTGAGATTTTGTGCCGGTTAAAAGTAGCTGAGTCCATTTTATCACCGGTCGGGCCAAGCCGTTTATTTAGGGTCTTTTAACGGGCCAGGCTAAACCTTAAATCAAGGTGGTACGGGTCGAGGTTTTTCACTAAGCATATAGACATTTTAGTGATTTTAGGATCTTCAGACGAGCCGGACCAAACCTGAAGTCAAGGTGGGACGGGCCGAAGTTTTTTTTATCAAGTATATAGAATTTCTAGGCCTGTTAAAACGGGCCGGGTCCAAATTAGACGGAATGTGCCGGGCCAGGAATTTTGGTTTTGAAACGGGCTGGGCCAAGTTGTCGACGGGCCGAGCCGACACCTATGGATGCACGGATCAAATTCTCTAATTTCATGGGAGCGAAGCCTGCTACGGGTACTGCTAGTATATACATATATGAAACCAGCTCGTCTCTGTTCTATAGCTTTTTTTAAAAGCCATGCCCTTTTAGGCTGCTAATCAACCTCAGCATACTACTGATACTACAAGGCAATCGTACTCGCTGACTATTATTATTAATGAGAATAATGAGTAATGTAATAGTAATGATCATTCTATGTTTATGTTTTGGTTTAGTCTGTTTGATAAACTTATTTTTTTCAAATATGTTACATAGAATTGGAATGATTATTTTAGTGTTTCGATATCCGTATTTGACCGTAATAGTAGCTTATCTAAGATATATCTTTATAATCTCGATTATATTCTTGGTTGTATGTATGTGTGTGCCACCTGTAGCGTACACGTCGTCTGCAGCTGGAATTCGAAACTTTCTCAGCTTCTTTCTTGCCAACCGGATTCGCCATCGCCTATAAATAAACCCGCTGGGTTTTCATCACTTTCTTAATTCTTGCAAACAGGTACTTTCTCGCGTTTGTCATCATTTAGAGTCTAAATTTAGACAAATATATGTACCAAAACTAAGCAAATTAAACTTATTTCAAGTTTTAAAAAACAAATAAATTTTGTAAATTTTTATAAATTTTTTTAATATATAAATATTCTTTTCAATGAATTCCTTTAATGTAGTTATTAATATTGTCTGTCGCGTATAGTTCATCATTCTATGTTATCTCGTTTTATTCGAGACAAAATTTCCACTTCAGTCGAGATGCCGATATCGTATCGTATCGTATTGTATCGAAATCGCCTCGTTATTGATCGAGGCGTCTCGTATCGTTTAATTCGAGACGCATTTCAGAAATCGTATCGTATCGTATCGTTCCAAAAAAAATAACGGGACACAGAAACTTAATATATATATATATATATATATATATATATATATATATATATATATATATATATATATATATATATATATATATATATATATATATAAAACATAAATTTTTACAACTTAAAACGTGCAGTGCTATTTATATTCAAAAAAGCGTTCTATCCTGTTTAAAAATAGCAGATGGTTAGTTTGAGTGAAACACGAGGGAGAAGTTGGCTGCGCAGCTGGATCCCCGAACTATAGTGCAAAAAAAAGTTCGTGCATTGGGGTTGTGCTATAGATCGTTGGAAAGGTATTTAAAAAAGAAATATAATGGTGTAAAAATAAATTTAATATTGCAAAAAATAAAAAAGTTATAGGCGAAAAACCGTAAATGTATGGAGACGATTGTTCATACCCTGATCTATATTTTGCTTCATAACTTTTTTATTTGTTGGACTATTTTCTAAAAATTAGTTTCTATGTTTAGCTAATATATTTGTCTTTCTAATGCATTAAGCTAGAACCCCAATGCAGTCGAAAATATTAATCTACATGGCTCCAAACGCAAGTGAAAAATCGTCTCCATACATTTATATAGGGACTATTTTCTAAAAATTAGTTTCTATGTTTAGCTAATATATTTGTCTTTCTAATGCATTAAGCTAGAACACCAATGCAGTCGAAAATATTAATCTACATGGCTCCAAACGCAAGTGAAAAATCGTCTCCATACATTTACATAGGGACGATTTTTCACTTGCGTTTGGAGCAAAATATTAATCTACATGGCTCCAAACGCAAGTGAAAAATCGTCTCCATACATTTACATAGGAACGATTTTTCACATGCGTTTGGAGCCATGTAGATTAAAATTTTCGACTGCATTGGGGTTCTAACTTAATGCATTAGAAAGACAAATATATTAGCTAAACATAGAAACTAATTTTTGGAAAATAGTCCAACAAATAAAATGAAGCAAAATATAGATCAGGGTATGAACAATCGTCTCCATACATTTACATAGGGACGGCGACGGTTTTTCGCCTATAACTTTTTTATTTTTTGCAATATTAAATTTATTTTTACACCATTATATTTCTTTTTTAAATACCTTTCCAACGATCTATAGCACAACCCCAATGCACGAACTTTTTTTTGCACTATAGTTCGGGGATCCAGCTGCGCAGCCAACTTCTCCCTCGTGTTTCGAATTCGGATGCAGCTGGTCGAACCACTATACGACGCTTGTAACAAACGGATGACTTTCGGTGGTATGTTTTCGCTTTTCTAATGCCGTCCACAATGATGGCCAATGGATGCAGTCGAAAGCCGATTTGAAGTCGATGAAGACAACAACAGTCCGCCGGCCACATCGAACCCTCTCTTCTACGAGTTGGCGTAGTGCGAAGATTTGATCGATGCATCCACGATTCGGTCGAAATCCGGCCTGTTCCTCACGGCACGATTGTTCACAATGTTTTTGTAGTCGTGACCGAATGATTTTCGTGATTACTTTTCCAACGATTGAAAGGAGACTAATGCCGCGGTAGTTTTTGCATTCTCGACTGTCTCCTTTCTTCAAAATGGGAACGACGATCGCTTTCTTCCACGCTGATGGTACGTACTCCGTGTCCCAGATGCATGTCAATAGGACGTGTAGACGTTGCAATAGAATGTCACCACCAGCTTTGATCATCTCGGCTGTAATTTGATCGATGCCCGGCGCTTTTCCGTTCTTGAGCGATTTGACGGCCGCTTTCACTTCGGCGATTGTTGGTACGTTGACGGGAAATGGGATCTGCGGTTGATCGATTTGTGGCGGGTCCGCGGCTGGTCCAGCAGGCGGATCGTGGTTGTATAGTTCGTGGAAGAATTCCCGCCACCTCTGTAATCGATCGGAGGACGAACTAACAAACTTTCCATCCGTTTTCCTGATGTTATCGTTGATCGATTTCGTTTTTCCGCCTAAACGTTGTAGTGTCTGATACAATGTTCGATATTCATGTCGTGATGCGGCTTCTTCCATTTCGGCTGCAACATCGTTCCAATACACCTCTCGCTCGATCTTCATTTTCCGCCTTACCTCTTGATTAAGTCGCCGGTATTGTTCGAAATCGACGTGCTTGATTCTTTTCCGCTCAGCTACCAAATCCAGACACTCATCCGAAATCCATGGCTGCGTTCGTCGACGGATCGGTGGACATAACGGCGCCGCACATTCGATGACGGATTTGGTTATTTGTTTTTCTTCATCGTTGACATCGTCCAATGTATTGAGGATCGCAAACTTGTTCGATAAAGCAAGCTGGAATTTGTGTCGAACTGCCGGATCGCGTAGGCACGTCCAGTTTCTCTTTACAGCCGCCGGCGTCTTCTTCTTTGCTTTTTGGAGTCGAAATTGTATTTTGGCCCGCACGAGGTAGTGATCAGATCTGCAATCAGGGCCACGCATTGCTCGAACGTTGGCCGAATCTTTCCCCGACGGTTTCTCCACGTGAGCCGATGCTTCTTCGGGTGTTGGAAGAGGCTGTTGCCAATGACGAGGTTGTTTACTGACGCAAACGACAACAGTCGCTGCCCATTCTCGTTGAATTTTCCGTGGCCGAATCGTCCAAGCGTTTCTTCCCAGCCACTACGGTTGTCGCCGACGTGAGCGTTAAAGTCGCCTGCCAATATGGTAACTTCGGTTTGCGGTATAGAATCAGTCGCAGCTTGTAGATCGGCGTAGAAAGCGTCTTTTGCAGCATCTGAGGTTGTTTCGGTCGGCGCGTAGACGGATAGGATGTGTGTCTTGATTGTGCCATCGATGGAAAGGACTGCCAGACGTTCAGAAATTGGTTGAAAGGCGACGACACTGTGGGCAGACCGCTGGCCGACCATAAATCCAACACCCGCCTCTCGCTTGTCACCACCGGAGTAGAAGAGCGTAATAGTCTCGTCGGTCGTCGGTGGGCTAATCATCATCGTCCGGGATCCCGTGAGTCGTAGTTCCGATATGGCGGCGATCGATATTTTGTAGTTGGTAATTTTGGTGGCGATAATCTCCTTTTGGCCGTCGTGATGACCCGTTCGTACGTTCCACGCGGCAATTCGTATTTCATTCTTTGGTTTAATAAATTTAGTCGTTCGGCCAGTAGTCCATTTTTTGTCCACACCATGGGTCCTCAATGCTGGCTGCCCCAGTTGAGGTAGCATTTATCGATAGATTCGTTCGTTTTAGGTCCTTGGTTTCTTACCTGGTTTTACTGGTTTCCCAGTTGTGATCACTGCGGCGAGGTGACCACCGTTTACATATTGGTAGCCATAGTTGCAAGGAGAACAAGATTTTGCTCAGTTGACGATGAATGAGAGGAGCTGCTTGTCGGAATTCGAGAAGAGCATCACGTGTGAAAGTAGTTCGTTGACTCATGGCCTGACAACTCGTGTGTTCATTGCTCACGAATAATTGAGTAGTAGTCAAGTCAAACGGCAATGGAACTCAATTTCACAATATTAAAAAAAACGCAAAATTGCACGTAAAGACAACTGTGACTAGATACGGTGAGTTTAATCAGTAAGACAGTTCAAAGTCATTTTGAACGTCGCAAAAAACGTTAATGCTATTGCCACGGCGGTAGGCGATCTTTGATTCGCTATATCTTTATTAATTTTATTTTTTTGTACACTATATGGTATATTCAAACTTAGAATTTGTACCCTTATATAAAAATATTAATGAAATTAAAAAAAAATTATTTTGAAATTTTTATGCTACTACTAAGGATAGGGTTTAGGGGTAGGGATAGGGATAGGGTTAGGGGTAGGGTTAGGGTTCGGGTTAGGGTTAGGGTTAGAGCTACGGATATGGTTAGGGTTAGGGATAGGGTTAGTAGCAATTTTACCGATTGTAATCACGTCGAACCGCCGGGGCAATAGCAGCGACCGCAAAAAACGCCGTAAGCAATAGCGTATTTGTATCCATGGTGATAATTTAAATTTTTAAACGACGCTAAGACACTATTAAAACGCAAAGTTGTCCGCAAAAACAACTGTCATTCGATGCATTAAGTTTATTTCGGTTAAATCATGCTAGTTTAAAGTCATTTTTAACGTCGCAAAAAACGCCGTAAGCAATAGCGTATTTGTATCCATGGTGATAATTTAAATTTTTAAACGACGCTAAAACACTATTAAAACGCAAAGTTGTCCGCAAAAACAACTGTCATTCGATGCATTAAGTTTATTTCGGTTAAATCATGCTAGTTTAAGATTGAAAAAAATGTCAGAAGTCAGCTAAAAAGTCGAAATAAGACGAAGCTCAACGCATGCCACACGCATATATTCTTTTAAGCAAACTCGATTGAAAAAAGTGGCACACTTGGCTGAATCGATTTTATTTTTAATTTTTTCCAATAGTCTAAATCGGTTTAAAACTCCATAATCTTATAGGCTTATAGATCTATTTCGGCAAATTTTGCCATCTTCAGAGCCGTTTAACTTTTTTACCAATGCTTTTATTAACTCGTCGTCTCTGTTTCTCTGTCTGTCTGTTTCTCTGTCTGTTTCAAATCTTGCAATCAATTTTTGAGTCACTTCCTGATAATAGATTTTTTTCAAATTTTGCATACATGCTCAAAATAGAAGACAATGCAATATTCAATTATTAGTTTTACAATAAGTCAATTAATTTAGTTAATTTTAATTAATTTCGATATTTCGATATAATTAAGATATTTCGACTTTAATATAAAATAAAAGAGTAATATAAGAAAAAATTGATTGCAAAATTTGTGTTTTAATTACATATAAGAGCATTGGTTTTAAAAATTCGTTTTTAATTTACTTGTTAAAAATAAAATGCAGTGACAAAATGGTAAAAGGTACAACTAATTGAAAGGAATTAAAATACAATTTAAATAAAATTTAAATTCATTAAGTACAAATGTAACAACATAAAAAATATTTAAATTAAAATAATTATAATAATAACAGTAATAACTAAATAATTAAGATCAGTTAGCAAAGCTTTTAACAACGGAATTACAGTCAACTTCAAGGACGTGACTGGAAGAAGAATCACATACATTATCTATAACCTTTGAAACACAAACGTCTGGTACAAAACATTCATTCAACGAAGAAATACCTGAAGAAACATTGGCACTATTAACATGCATAATTTTAACAGAAGTTGTAGATGAGTTAAAACATTTATTATTATTATTATTATTATTAGTTTTATTACTATTTAGAGAACCAAAAAGTTTAAGAGTTAAATCAAAAGAATACCATTGTTTATTAATTAAAGGCTTACATTTATTAATGGCTAAAGCTTCTTTTAATTTTAACTTAATGGGTTGATTTTCTTTCATTAGTATACTGGTGTTATTAATTAGAAATTTATGTGATGGTTTGATTGAATGTTCTGTTGACATATGTTGGTATATGGCACCATTTTGACAATGCATAGTCAATCTACGAGACAGAGAGGTTCTAGTATGACCAATGTAATTTTCCACCTGACCATGTGGAAACGGACACGAAAATTGGTACACTAGGTTGGTTTGTGCTACAGGGCTAGAAACATTATTTATACTATTTTTAATTAAAAGATTATGAGTTTTTCCATTGTTATAATAGATGTGTAACTTAAGTGTATTATCTTTATTTACAACCTTAATATTATCATACACAATGTTTTTCAACACTTTTTCATCTATATTATAATTATTAGACATCTGATTAGCATAATATAATGGAATTATACAAGAATTTGATGAGTTATTGGTATTAGGTTTTGAAACATGTTTTTTATCAGTAATATGTGACATAAATTTATTTATAGTTGCATCAACAATAGAATTAGAATAATTATATATATATATATATATATATATATATATATATATATATATATATATATATATATATATATATATATATATATATATATATATATATATATATATTCATGTAAAATCACTGATTTAACGATCAGTTTCCCATTCATCATCATCATCATCATCATCATCATCATTTATTTTTGAAACGTCCCTATTCCACGCTATGCTAGGGTTGGACGTTTTTCCATATCAGGCCCCTCCACAAGTCACGATCCAGGGCAGACTGCCGCTTCAGGCCGAGCTCATCCATGTCTTTCTTCACACATTCCCACCAAGTCTTCCTACTTCTTCCTTTACTTTTCACTCCTATAACATCCACATCTCTAATTGCCGAAACCCAATCATCGGCACTTTTGCGCTCCAAATGTCCAAACCACCTTAGTCTTCCACGTCTCACCACATCAGCCACACAAGGAACATTCATTATCATTCCAATTGATAAACGTTAAAGGATTTAGAACAGCCATTATGGACATTTTATTAATAGATCAAAAGGTATAAATAGCCTTAACAAGGCTTCATTTATTGTTTTCCAATAAACTGCAAAACCATTCTATTGAGCCCGGTATACGATTTGGCGATATCATAACATTGGTGTCAGAATTGGGATTTCAAGAATGGTTTTGACAGCATTGGATGAGCTCTTGATACTTGAGTTAAGGCGGAACTTAGAAAACGAGAGCTCAGTGATAAAGGAAGAAAGCCTGAGCTCGTGGACCATCTCCGGACGTCATTGGAGGACAATGGGTTTGATCCAGAAGAGTATGAGTTTGAAACAGAAAATGAATTAATGAAGGCTCTGAACAAAATGACGGAAGAATACAGAGCAGCACAGGAGGAAAACAGAGCAGCACAGCAGGAAATGAAGAAATTTCTTGAACTCCTCAATGGTGACACAAACAATTGCGGAAACAAAAAAAGACGGTCATGATGATGAGCCATGCAAAGTTGTTCAAGATGAACCATGCAAAGATGGTGATGAGTCTGGCAAAGATGGTGACAATGATACAGTCGGTTTGGATGTCGACAACAAAACTAAAGAAAATAAAAAGGATGTTGAAAACGAAATGCAAAACGATGAGGATGAAAGTGACGATGATGATTATAATAATGGCAATAACAGCGATATCATTTACCCATACAGCAACGGTTCTGAAACGGAAGCCTCCATAACAGACGACGGCACCAAATATTCAGGGTCAGATTTTAGTGACGAATCTGACTTGGATGAAGCAACCGAGGATTTAAAAACGGACGAAACTCCAATACAGAAATACGTCAGAGCTAACTTGACAAAAAAAGAAGACACTGATTTGAGAGACGATGGCGATGATTTGAAGAAAGATCCGCTGGACGATACGAAAGTTGACACCGATGAAAGAGCCGAGTTGGAATGTGAAAAGAAAACGTTCGATTGTAGCTTGGAAGAAAACAAAGATGACGGCGATGAACTTCTTCAAAACAACAATAGCAATGCAGCCAGCAAAAACTCTGAAAAAGATGAGCCAAGAACAGAGAACGGTACCGAAGGTTCTAAATCAGATGAATCCACAGAGGATTCTAGATCAAATAGACTAAGAGTCATTTTAAAATCAAATAACAGTTTGATGAAGGGATTTAATGGATTTATGGAACGTGTTTTCAAAAAACCTTTAGAAGAGATCTAAAAGATGTGAAGGAAGAAGAAAAAGCAAACAGTTCAGATAAACCGTGCAAAGATGTTCAGGACGAGACATGCAAAAAAGGCTGTGATGAACCGTGCAGAAATGGCGACGATGAGCCAAAGAAAGACTCTGTTGATGAGCCAAAGAAGGACTGGAAGAAACTGCATCAAACGGTCAAGAGACTTGACCATGTTGTTTGTGAATTGCGGTCAAAGCCACGAGTAAAGATCAAGGTATTTTGGTGTTCGTGGCCGAGTCGCATTTCACAAAAGCGACTATGCTGTTCGGGACGAACAGAAGTAAGAAGGGGGTAATCATGTAAAATCACTGATTTTACGATCAGTTTCCCATTGATAAACGTTAAAGGATTCAGAACAACCATTATGGACATTTCATTAATAGATCAAAAGGTATAAATAGCCTTAACAAAGCTTCATTTATTATTTTCCAATAAACTGAAAAACCATTCTATTGAGCTCAGATCCGCTACTGTATATATATATATATATATATATATATATATATATATATATATATATATATATATATATATATATATATATATATATATATATATATATATATATATATATATATATATATTTTTTTTTTTTCACATAGCGAGGAATTAAATTTTCTTCTAAACATGCTCTATTAAATACAACTATCCATTTTAGGTTGACGAATTTTTTGCAAAACACTTCTAGGCTGCGTTTTTTAACTACAAAAAGACTACGACTATTAATGTTCATCTTTTATTTAAATCGCCAACTGGCCAGTTTCGACATTTTGTCATCATCAGGGCGATTATAAACAAACTAAAATGAATAGTGATGTGTAAAAACAGAAAAACTCAATTTTAGTAATTTAAAAAATGAGATACAATTTATACAGGATATTGAAATGGTTGAAAAAGAGAAGTAATAATTATATAAAACTACGTACATATTAAATTAACAGGTTAATTTATTTTAAAGGTAAAGGAGAGAGATAAAACTTGATAAACATATAAAAAGACAAAGTTGCACAAAAATTAAAAAGTAAATTAGAAATTCAAAATAAAAAGTAGAAATAAAATATTTAAACATAATTATATTAATGAAGCTTAAAAACTAAGATATATTTTCCAAGATAAAAATAAAGTTATTGTAGCTAGTATGTGGTGTTATCTATATCTAACAGCAGTGATGGGTTTTAACTACTTTAAAAGTAGTTAACTACTATATTTAACTACTCATAAAAAAAGTAGTTAGTAACTATTTCCTAACTACTTTTAACAGCAGTAGTTATTAACTACCTCTTAACTACTGCCTAGTAGTTAACTAGTAGTTAAATGTACTTTTTTACATTAACCAAAAAAACTTTTAACATTTGCAATTAAATACAAGTTAAATAAACCTGATTTTTCAAGCTCTTCGTTCATTTCATTTATGTATGCCAAAAATTTTTCTTTGTTCAAAAAATTCAATTTAAATTGGGAAATTATTGCTGTTGCTAGAAGATATTCTTCATTTTCCAAAACAGGACCAAATCGTTTTTCTATACCTTGAGATAGTGCTTGTAAAAGAGCATTCATGGTTTTATCTAAACATGATGTTATTTTTTAAATCCTATGATGGTTTGAATAATGTGACCAATGTAGGACTTTTCACTTTGGAAGATATCCATTGCAGTGACTATTGGTTTTATAATCTGAATGAATGATTTCAAAAAGCAAACTCAATCTCTTTAAATGCAGCTTGGCCTAACTTTTTCTGACAATCACAAACATTATTGAAAACTAGATTAACAATCCTTTCAACCGAATAGAATTTTGAGCACCGCCGTGTAACATTTGGCTTTATAAATGTTGAACCACTAATGTCTTGTACAACCTCAGCATCTTTTACATTGCGATGAATGGAGTTTGGTACAACATTTGCCATTGATCTATCATAAAGTTTTTTGTATTTCAAATTATCCCTTACTTTCAATGCACCAACACTTGTCACAAAATTTAAGGTATGACTAGAAGTAGCCTGTCAAAAATGATCATTTTTGTGGTTTTTATCGAACTATCAGATATTAAATAAAGAACGTTTTCTTCTCTATCATTTTTAAATGTGGATGCTTTACCTGCTCAGCAATATCAAAAAAATGTTCAATGCTTTGGATCAGACCTGGTTTAAGCCAATTAAAATCACTAATTTTTATGCGAACCTTCGTAAGACAGTTTCAACATCTAGTGATGTTTTATTTTAAACTTTAAATCCAGCATTATGTTTGATGCAATCAGATAACCTTTTGCATAATAAGCTTAGGAAGAACTTTTTGGATCTTTAGTACCGACAGTGTACAATTGCGTAAAAACCTTTATTACATGCAATTAGATAACTTCTTGCATAAAAGCTTAGGAAAAACGTTTTGGATATTTGGGACTGATAGTGTACAACTGCGTAATAACTTTGATTACACACCTGCGCGCACTAATTTCACTGACTACTGACCACCCAGCCTCTGCGTTAGGCAAAATTGCTAACATACATACATACATACATACATACATACATACATACATACATACATACATACATACATACATACAGACATAGGTAATTATGTATGTAGATTGCCACAGTGCTTATGAGGAGGTAAAGAAGCACATCAGCAGAATTATCAATATTATCTTGCTCACTTTCTATCAAATCTAATATACTTTCACCACTAGATCTTCATTAATTACATACATGTCATAAACTGGCTATTCCACTTCAGTTTCATCATCTATAGAGTAATTTTCAGCCACCAAAAAAATAAAGTAGTTAAAAAAATAGTTAACTACTGTAGTTAATAACTATTTAAAAAAGTAGTTAACTACTAGTTGTTAACTAGTTTAACAAAAAGTAGTTATTAACTATTTCTTAACTACTGTAGAGTAGTTAATAACTAGTAGTTAACTATTTATAGTTAGTAACTACCCATCACTGTCTAACAGTAACATTTAATGCGAGGTGAGAAAATGAAATCATATCGACGGGTACGGGGACATCATCGCAATCATTCAAACTTTCATTGTTTATGTTCGTACCATATTCTTCGCTATCCACTCCTGTACCCAAGGAGCCGGCAGTACGCATATGGTCGGGAGTGCTGCATGAAACATACGAGTCTACCGAGTCAGACCCGCATACAGATAGGCTAGTGGTGTCTTGAACAAAACTATCGTTGAGTTGAACAAGAGGAGGTTCAAGATGTTGAACATGTGGAAGAACGTTGGGTGGATCGAGAGTCCGGTCATTAGACCGATCAAGAGTTTGATCACTTGTTTGGCAGATCCGATGGTCAACAGGTATTTCTCTCTGCGCATCCAACGACAGACGATCGGGTTGACATGCACATACATGATCAATCGTGTGTTCGATCAGTCCACTAACAGAAATCTGGTTATCGGGCAGAAATTCACATGATGACGGATGAACTATAGGCTCTTCAGTTCTATAGCCAGGCAAAACAAGAAGTTCATCGTCAACATTTTCGTGCACACCATTTTCAAAATTTCTGTCCTCTTTGCTAGCCATGTCGTTAAGCATGTCGTCAACACGCCGGTGTACGCCTTCAACACTTCCATCTTCTCCATTTCTGCCACTGGCAACATCCTTGAGTGTGACGTCAACGTTTGTGTGTGGAGCGTCAAATGTAATTTTATTTGAAGATACGACGTTGTCATCTGGAGCAATGGTGGCTTTAAAAATCTTGTTGTTGCCTGCTGTTCGTACACGACCATCACAAATCCGCCCAACCAGTAATTTTGACACATTGACATCTACAGCAGCCCCGTAGAGGTGAAGGGTGTGATCGAATCTTTTATCTTGAATGTTCATTGGAGGTTTGCATTGGATGATAAGTAGTGCCTCTTTGATTTTAAGTCTTTGTGAATCAGACTCAAAACTAAGTATTTCGGTGTTATCTTGCAACAGTTGACGAGAAGGTTTAATTTTATGATGTTCCAAGAAATGTGAGTATATGTTACCCCCTTGTGCGTGCATAGTTAATCGTCTAGCAAGTGTTGTGCGAGCATGTCCGATGTAAAACTGACATATATATATATATATATATATATATATATATATATATATATATATATATATATATATATATATATATATATATATATATATATATATATATATATATATATATATATGAGTGTCTGTTTGTTTGTCTCTCTGTCTGTCTGTTTGTCCTTTGTTTTTCCAAAATAACTTTTTCAAATAATTTAAAAAAATATTCTAAATAGCCGTGGACCTATCCTCAGACCTACCAAATGTACAAAAAAAATTTCATAAAGATCGGTTCAGCCGTTTCGGAGGAGTTCAATTTCAAACACTATGACACGAGATTTTTATATATATATAGATAGATTGTATGATCCCTTCTGGTTACAATGTTCTTTATGATCGCATAGGGATGGGCTTAGAAAGTAACTAATATTAAATTAACCCAGC
This sequence comes from Erpobdella octoculata, assembly GCA_963978895.1. NCBI lineage: Eukaryota > Metazoa > Annelida > Clitellata > Hirudinida > Erpobdellidae > Erpobdella > Erpobdella octoculata. Next base: position 17,851,808 of record OZ022246.1, read on the forward strand.
AATAAAGATTATATTAATAAATATATTAATAAAGATATATGAAATATAAATGTATACGTTTCATATATCTTTATTTCTTCTTTCTTTTCCGGTTTTACGTCCGTTTCTCCGTGCTTGCACGGTTCCTTCATGTGAGGTCACCTCCATTCATCTCTATCCTGCACCATCTCAGCCCTAAGGCCCAGACTGCGCAGATCATGTCTGACACATTTTCCCCAGGACTTCGTGTACCTGCCCCTCCTCCTTGACCCACCCACCTCATAGTCTCTACAAGCAGAGACCCAATCATCTCTGCTTTTTTGCTCCAGATGCCCAAACCACCTCAGCCGACCACGCCTCACAACATCTGCAACCTCCTCCAAAGCCAGTCGCCCACACAGTCCGGTACTGCGTATTATGTTTTTGAGACTCACACCATACATCCACCGGATCATCTGTTCTTTCCATGTGGTGCAAATCCTCTGACTTCACTGGCCAGCTCTCACTGCCATATACCAGCACTGTCTGTATGCAAGTTCTGTAAACTTGACCTTTAACTTTCAGCGATGCTCCTCTTGAGGTTAAGGTTGGAGCCAACTCCCTGAACTTTGCCCACCCACATCTAAGTCTAGCTCTAGATCCTTCTCCAGCATCACCTCCTGCTGCAGTCATATCCCCCAGGCAGCCGAATCTGTTAACGCATTCCAAATTCTGACCCTCTCCCAGTGATATTTGTTGCAGCACATCAGAACTCATGAGATTTCCTCCTTGGCATTTTGCACAGCAGAAGTCGATAATTTCTTTCAGTTTGCCCTTAATCTTACTGCACTTCTTGTGGACCCATGCATGGCATGAGATGCATTTGATGGAGTTTGAACCTACTCCTTTACTACACACCCCACACGGGTACTTTCTTGACTTAGCCGGTTGACTTTAGTTTTGACAGATTTACTCTCAGTCCTTTCTCTTCCAAACCTGTTTTTGACTTCTTTATCTTCTCAACTAACATTTCTTCTGAGTCTGCCAGCAGAACCAGATCATCTGCATACAATAGCTCCATAGGTAGGCCACCTCTGAATGTCCTGGATAATGCCTCTAACACAATGATGAATAACAAACGGACTGAAAACAGAGCCTTGATGAACTCCAACTTTCACAGCAAACCCCTTGCTCACTTTATCATTCAACTTCACCATTGTTGATATATCTGCATACACGGCTCACTACCGCTCCGCAAGTCAACGATCTCCTTTTTACCTACCATAGTACTAAACGCAATACTTTTTTTTTTATTGAGATTTAGCATACGCCTTATCTTCCTCAAGGGGAGAGAGGGAGGGTACTTGCAAAGGCAGCCATTTATAGGCGCCTACCCCTTTAGCAAATGCGAGTGAACTCCTTGCTTAAGGGAGTTACGCTGGTGACGCCGGCGAGGTTTGAACTGCCGACCTAACGATCGACAGGCGAACGCTCTACCGCTCTGCCACCAGCACCTCTTGGCGGGATCCATAGACTTTTTAATTCAACTAGAACATTAATCTGGTCAAAATTTGAAGGCGTTATAATTATAATGTAAAGTTTAAAATCTGATTATTTTAGAAAAGAAATCGACGGGAGTTTTTTACAACATAAAAAAACTAGAGATAATATTTTTTTTTAAATTTATGTGTGCACCGAGGGGCCGCACGTTTGATCGTAAAGGGCCGCATGTTTGACATGCCTGATATAGAGTTACTCATACATAGCATTTGGATTAGCATATTTGTCGACATCGACAACGTGCAACCTTTGGACTACCTTCGTCTCTGTGTGGTATACATAGATACTTTAACGAGTCTCCTTGTTTTGTTACGTCCTTTTCATTTCGTTTATGATACTGTGCACCAGACAATCGTTTTCTCTCTGCCATGAGGGATTGTACAAAACTAAAATTAAATATGTTACCTAAAGTATTTAAGTAGCAGTCGACGACAATCAATTATCAATATTTAAAACGCCAGCTTTTGATTTCAAAATGGCGTCACCAGATATGGCGGTATATGGCTGTAATGTAAATAAATTTTTGATAAATTTATTCGATGAAATTCATTTCATCCAGTAGATAAAATGCAATAAATATTGCAATGAAAAAAAATATTAATGTCAAAAACCTACACAATTTAATTCCATGTTTACAGGTCTGCCGCGTGTCACTCCACTAAAAAAATATTCAATCAAGGGCGGCAATTTTTTAATATTTCTATATTTACGTATCTTTTAGTGCCGCCCCCAGAAATTTGCCGCCTAGTGTGCCTAGTGGTTAAACCGGCCCTGTGTGCAACTCTAATCTCATTATTATCCTTAAGGGGAATATGCCCGATCAGCCTCAGGTGGTTATGTCCTGCCAATGAGCAGCATATAAATCTGTTAGCCAAACAATATTATTAACTATTAATTATACCTATGAAAAATTATTTTTGAAGTTCAATTATATGTTATGGAAAATTATCAGAAACCTTCAATTGGAGCATCATAAGCACAAAGTTCAGACATGGTGTATAACTGTATATGATGAAAAACTTTTTGGTTGATACATTTTTGATGAATTAATTTTTTTGATGAATTGATTGATTTTTGTTTGGGTATTTTTGCAGAGAAGTTATTTAACTCTTGCTGACAATGTAATAAACAAATACAAAATAACAAAATATATGATTGGGAATAATACAGCATGACTTTCTCACAAGCAAAATAAGTAAAAGTTCTACCATTTGTGGTTTGCGCATATGATCTGGTGAGCTGCTCTGCATCCCCAATTGTTGGATAGGCATATTTCCCTCTGACCAAGAGTGTTCTTTCTGTCCAAGGTGGTCTTCCCCTTCATATAGCTGTTGCTGGAGAAATACACAGCAACATAATCAAAAATAAATTCAAAATTCAGCACATTCAATTTATTTCTAAATAATACAAATCTAAGTTTCCATTATTGTAAAACATAAATTTGCCTGTTTTTCTGTCAATTTCATTTTCTCAGCTCTGGCTAACACAAGTTGACACTCTATGTCTCTTATTTTTTCCAATTGACTTTTCCTGGTAAAAAGATGCCTTTATTAAATGTTTAAATAAATTAAAAAAGCCCTTCAACTTCCAAAAATATCACTTGCTCTCAAGCAAAACATATATATATGCCTGTCTATCTGTTGCACGGTTCAGCCGTTTTGGAGGAGTTCAATTATATTTATACTAGCTGACCCAGCAAACGTTGTTTTGCCTTATAAATTATTTTAGTTTTTTTATTAAACGTTTAATGTACAAATTATGTCAATTTAAAAAAGTCAATCTCGAAGAGCAATCGAGTGTACAATGTTTTTTGTCAGTCCATCTTTAGCCAACACAAACAAACTGGATGGTTTGCCTTCGCGAGAACATGCCACGTATAATTGTCCGTGAGAAAAACATGGCGTGCCCAAATCTAAGCCACAAACAGATATCGTTTGCAGGGGCGTAGCTAGGGGGGCGGGAGGGGCGAGCTGCCCCGGGCGCCATCTTGGGGGCGCCGAAGAGGAAGATACAGTATATTCATGCTAGACTAACTCTCTCTCAAAGTTTGCGTAAGATGCAAGAAAAACAGTAGTTTCCTTCCTTGCCATGTCACTCATGTGTTTCATTTCAAACCCACCAGCCACAATCTAGGCACAGATCTCCAGCTCAGGCAAGGTGGAACTTGGTGACCCCTTCATGCTCCAGCCACCAGTCATTTCACATCGTTGACGTAGAGCCAATGTTTTGAAAGCTGCTCTTGCTATCTAGAACGTCTGTGCCCTGTGCAGCACACCTCCTTTATGACACACAGCCTAAGGACCATATTTAATTTCATCAGTGTGTGCATTTATTGACATTTATTTATTACATTTATTCTCACTGAGTTTTGTGGATTTTTAAAAAATTTATTTCTGTTCTTTACGGTATTTTAAATAAAATTTTTGTTTGCCGCATTTTTTTTTCAAATACTGATCGCGAAAAGATGGCGCCAAAACGCACGCATATAAACCTACACTTTTAGTTCTTAAGAGAACGGCAAAAGTATGAACGAAGTAAACATCGAATCTTTTTCTCAAACATCGAATCTTTTTCTCAACAAAAGTCAAATGATAAGAACAATAAGACACATAACGTTTAACTTTAACTTCTTCATTGCAACGGGGGGAGACCCGGGGGCGCCGGGGGGGGCGAAAAATTTATAGTTTCGCCCCGGGCGCCAAAAACCCTCGCTACGCCTCTGATTGTTTGGCCTTGTGAATGCCAATTTAATTGGAAATTGAATTCGTTTGAATTCAATATGCACTTCTGTGGAAATCATTGGGATCCATGGCAGCAAAACACTTTCGCCTCGGAACTTGCCATTCAAAATGTTGGCTTCAACAATTTTTTTCATCAATTTTTTAATTACTAATCGCGTACCATTGCACAGCCGCAGTAGGTTTAAATTCCTAAGTAGAATAACTGGAGATCCAACATTAAGTTGTAGATGATGCGGTGACATGCCTGGCAAATCCAATGAGTTCAAAAAATCTGTTGGATAATTTACGGCTTCGCTGGAATCGCAAACTGTATCGATCGATTTGTATAACACTAATTCGCCTGGCAACAACTGCTGTATCTTGAAATTTAAATCATTGACATCCACCTTTTTTGCTGCCAAAATGACTCTTTCTGTCAGCCACTCATGATTCAGAACTGTGGCCATAGATGATTGCTATTTTAGGTTGCACATTGTTTAAGTGCTGAATGAGCTGTTCTGCCTCCATCCAATAAAGTTGCTGCAATTCCAGACAATGCCACGGCCAAAAGCTATGCCATTATTTGATCGTATTTCGGCGAGAATTAGAGAAATAAGAAATATTTTCCCAGTTCCACCTGGTGCATCCAAAAAAGAGAATCCACCTTGTCTTTCCAAAACTGCCAGTATGATGCGGCCGTAAATGATTCTTTGTTTATCAGTCATTAGTGGAACATAGTGAGTAACAATCGCTGCCATTTCTACAGTATTGTACCGCAGTTCACCTGAAAAGAATCTGCCATGTTTTTGAGTTCAAAATGCAAGAAGATGAACATTTTCAATCTCAGAAGTTCAAGATACTCTTTTATAGGAAACAGTATAAATGTAAATCGTTGATCAAACTTTATATATATATATATATATATATATATATATATATATATATATATATATATATATATATATATATATATATATATACAAATATATATAAACATATATATATATACATATATATATATATATATACATATATATATATATATATATACATATATATATATATATATATATATACACAAGGGTCAACCCCTTGTGACAATAAAGTTTTGTGCACTGTTGACTGTGTAGTTAATTCGGGCAGAAAATTTAGATGGTTTGAAGCAGTAGTAAAGAAATGGTGTTGTAGAAAATGTGCCGTAGCATTTAATAGAGCGTGTTTGTGCGAGAATTTGATACCCAAATACTGTCAAAATAGATATAGGCGCTCAGACCAACGTAACTCTCTTTCTTATGCTCGCGTAGTTATTGAAAGAGGATTGAATCGTGCCATAAACGAACTAGAAGTTTTAAATGCAAAGTTGCTTAAAGAGAAAGAGTTGTTGCTTTTTGAAGTTTCTGATGATCGTTCGAGACGTTTTTTGCTGCAACACATCAGCGATATCATTGACAGATACGACTCTCGGAAAAAAGCGATCATAATGAACAAACTCTCTAACCTATACGGATCTTATTTTCTACTTAAGGAGAATGTCAGCCAGTTTGTCAACTTGTCAAAATATGTTCCCACCGAAAACGAAGGTAAATTTTTAGAGTTGGGTTATAACTGCCATGTACCAGATAAATATGACCCTTATGCATATGTGATGAATGGCAAATTGAAAGTTACAGACAGATTAGGTACTTTACTGAAGGCAGAAGGCTGCAAACATCGAAATACACGTAACTTGGTTCGTGCAGCTGCTTCATTGAGAAAGAACTCAGATATAGTAATTAAAAAATCTGATAAATCCAACTCGTACGTCATTCTCGACACACTGGATTATTTGCACAAGCTAGACGAAATCCTCGCAGACAATACAAAGTTTCAGAAAATCTCCAAGAATCCTACACAAGATATTAAAGTGAAAGCTAATCGTCTCATTGCAGAGGTTGTCGCTAATGACCCACATAGCTAGCGGCCTCAAGCAGATCATTGGTGATTTCTCCCCTGGGTACATTTATGGAAATATTAAAACACATAAAGAAGGATGTCCCCTGAGGCCTATCATTTCACAATGTCCGACACCCACGTACAGTATAGCTAAATTTCTGGTGTCTATCTTATCTCCATATTGTCCAAATACATACACCGTCAAGTCGTCATTTGAATTTGTCAACCTCATTAAAGGACACCGGCAGTTGCAAGGCGTTCTTGTTTCTCTTGACGTCACCAGTCTGTTTACGTCTGTTCCAGTTGATGCCACAATTAATATAATTCTTCAACGGGTATACCATAACAATATTCCACATACACTTATGATTCCAGAGGGAACTTTAGCACAGTTGCTTCGACTGTGTACAGAGGAATTACCTTTTCAAGATCCTAGAGGTCAACTATTTGACCAGATTGATGGGGTTGCAATGGGTTCTCCTCTTGGTCCACTTTTCGCCAACTTTTATATGGGGCATCTTGAAGAAATAACTTTCGGTATAATAGAAAAGCCTCCATTATACGTTCGATACGTCGATGACATTTTTCTTGTCTGCCGTGATACGACTCAGTTGGATGAGGTAAAGGATACGTTCCATAAAAACTCTGTGTTGAACTTCACTGTTGAGCTGAGTGACTTTCAGTAACGCCTTGCGTTTCTAGACGTTCTTGTCACGCAAACTTCATCAGGTCTTACACATGAGGTCTTTGTCAAACCTTCCAAAGAAGACACATGTATGAATGGTGCTGGTTTCTGTCCTGACAGATACAAGAGGAGTGTTGTCTTTAATTTCCTATCTAGAGCTTATGAGATCTCAGCTACGTAGGAGATGTTTCATGCCGATATTAAACGCATTAAAGCTCTCCTCGTCAATAATAACTACACAAACACTATGTTTGACGACATTTTAAAGGCTTTCGGATGCTGGCGAGAATACTAAGGATATTTCCTTGTTGTATTGCGCCCAAATGCATGACCACTATAAACTGGATGAAGACATCATTCGATCAATTATCACAGAAAATGTGAAAGTTGCGGATGCCATTAAAAACAAATTTAACTTCAACGTTTATTACAAGAATAAAAAATCCCATAACATGATCATTCGCAACAGCTGTCGATGTCCCGATTTCTTACATCTTACCAATGTTATCTATCAATTTACATGCCCATATCATCATAGTACACCAGAAGTTTACATTGGGCAGACACAAACGACATTATCTAGGCGTCTCACAATGCATATTCAAGGCGGAAATATTGCTTCTCACTTTCTAAAGGTTCATAAGATATGGTTGTCCAGAAAAACCTTACTTGACAATACAATTGTCATTGATCGTGAAAATGATGCTAGTCGTCTAAAGATTCGCGAAGCCCTCCATATTATCTCTAAACGACCTACACTTAATATACAAGATGACTGTTTTGGACGTACTTTACATTTGTTTGGAAGTGGCTTGATGAGAAAAACACCAGCCTGTTTACAACACATTCGTACCCCTTCCAAAGTTGATATGCATCCCGCTATCTTAGGGCATGTGTCGCGTTTACCAGCCAATGATGAATATCCTGAAACGGGTGATTGTAATCTACCAAACTCTGACGGTACAACAGATGCGGGGCCCTCTTTGATGGTGGCATCTAATCCTTGTGTTAAAAGTTTGAAACTCAAAGTCTCATCGGATAAAAATAAACGTAGCCAAAGCCTGTGCATAGCAAGAAAATCCAGTACAGCAAATGAGAGATCCTCTCCAGTAACAACATCTGTTCTCTGTGTTAAGAGTTCTAAACCTGAGGTCTCTTCAGAAATGCGTACGCGTTGTCAAAGCACGTGCTTGGCGGCCAGGTCTTGTATCCCTCCACAGTTTGTCCTAATAGATAAAGACATACCAAGAACAGGTGGTACCGCTGTCTTCTCTACCAAAGATCTCACAGAAGTGGTTATCTCAACGGAGGAAAATCTTATGTCGCCGGTGGGAGTTTCAGTTCTTCCGATTCAGAATTCAACCGTTGAATATCCGCGGAGCTCAGAAAATCTGGATAATGATCGTCATCAGCAGGCTTAAAAACTTATGCCTTCGCATATCACTGTTGATTCTGATGATTTTGGTGATGATGATAGCGTTAATTGTGCTTATGTTGATTGTCTTGATGGTCGTGAGTGTGGTGATGAGGAGGGGGGAGATGGAGATGCAGGCTGTGGTATTGTTGTAGACAATGCTTCTTATGATTGTAGCGTTGCTGAGGCTGATGATGTCTTTGAAGGGGTTGCGAGACTTGAGGTCGATGTTGGTGATTTTTGTATTAACCGCCATGATGAGGTTTCTGTGGATGTTGGTGGGGTGGTGGATGATGATTGTTCTTTACCTAAGAAATCCCATGTTTCTTCTCGTGATGATAAAGAAGTGGCTGTCACACATTTGTTGTATGAATCTAGACCTGAGATATTACCAATCTCCGGTCGTGATGGGGTTTTGCCGTTTGCACGTTTGGTAGATCATGGTAATATAACGGTGCGGCGTGTCCGACGCTAGTTCTAACGACAATTTCGCTATTATATTTTGATTTTATTTTTTGTTTATTTTAATTTTGGTTTATTCATTTCTTTTTATTTTATCTTTTATTTTTTATTTTTTTATTTCTTAATTTATTTTAATTTTATTTCTGGTTTATTTCATTTCTGTTTTAATTTAATTCTGGTTTACTTTATTTCCTCGTTTTATGGTCATGGGATGAAACTTTATTTTGCTACTTTGATTTGCTGTCGAAATTACCCTATTGTCTTTTTAGTAAGTTTAAATATAAATAATGTACCTGTAAATTCAGAGCACCTGCTCCCAGGTGAGTTATAGGTAAACAGTTTCATTAGCTGTTGTATTGTCGTAGCGTTGGTCGTTTTAATAAAAGTTGTATCGCTGGTATGTTTTTGGAATTCTATGTTTTTAGTTTTATATTTGAATGGTTTTATTAGTGTTTCTCTATCTTTATATATTTGGCTTTTGTCTAATATTCTATACATTGATTTTCCTTACTTTATTATAGGGGTTCTGATGATGGATAAAGCCGAAACCGGCTGGTCAACCCCTTGTGACAATAAAGTTTTGTGCACTGTTGACTGTGTAGTTAATTCGGGAAGAAAATTTAGACAGTTTGAAGCAGTAGTAAAGAAATGGTGTTGTAGAAAATGGGACGTAGCATTTAATAGAACGTGTTTATGCGAGAATTTAATACCCAAATACTGTCAAAATATATATATATATATATATATATATATATATATATATATATATATATATATATATATATATATATATATATATATATATATATATATATATATATATATATATATATATATATATATATATATATATATATATATATATATATATATATATATATCTGTTTCCTATAAAAGAGTATCTTGAACTGTCTGATTAATTTGATTTGATTAATTTTAATTGATTTAAGGCCTAATTCATGTCGGAAACATTAAATTCATGTATTGTCATCCAGAATGAAATTTTTAGAGCTCTAGGTGGTCGAAAAGTGGGAGAGCAACCGGGAGCGTGAGAGCAAGTGGGAAAGGAAACAGGAGCGTGAGAGAAAAAAAACGATAGAAAAACCTCTAAAAAGCACCCCGCTAATATATATATATATATATATATATATATATATATATATATATATATATATATATATATATATATATATATATATATATTCTTTATTAAACAACACAGCATATTTCGCAGAAACCAACTTGTTAAAACTTTTTTCAAGCTCCCTGAAAAAACTTTCGAATTCGAGGACTTGCAAACAACCGACTGCTATTCATGTTATATAATAACCAAATTATATAACAAAATCAAGTTATAATTCAATATATAATATCACCGACGCGTTTCGGAGTTACTCTCTATTATCAAGGTTCAAATGTCAACAAAAGAAAAGAAAATTGAAATAACATAGATTGTTCCTGGCATGTCCACGCGGAGTGATTCAAGCGGAGTTCCGGAAGAAGTTTTGGAGGAGGTGTTGGAGTCTGTTCCCGAGATGTCAGTGCCGGTGAGAGTTCCAGAAAATGTCGAAGTCACAAGTGACATTGAGGGGTCTGTCCGAGAAATGTTCCCACATCTTGTGGGCAACATCAACATAACAACGCGAAAGAAGAAAAAATAATAGTTTATATATTATAAGTTACTATGTTAATGATTATTACTTATATATTATTGATATGTTAATAACATAAATATATTTTAGTTAACAAAACTTAATATAAATTACTGATTAATGGAGTCCATTAAAGGAAACGGGAGCAAGAGAGAAGAACGATAAAAACAACTTTCAAAAACCCTGGGCATTGTACACACGATTGCTCTTCGAGATTTATTTTGTACATTAAACTTTTAATAAAAAAAAACCAAAATAATTGAAAAGGCGAAACAACGTCAGCTAGTATTTATATATAATGGAAAACCATTTATATAAAGTGTATTCAAGATGTTGATAACTTGATCGTCTGGTCTTCTTAATATTAGGAATGGACCGAAACTCGTTTCGGCAACTTGGACTCTCCCGATTTGGCGGTACACGGCAAAACTCCGACTCGGCAAAAAAGGAGTCGTCGAGGCCGAGTTTAAAACAAGTAAAGATGAAAAATAAATTTTTAAAAAAGCTTTTATTTGCCTCTTTATCTGAGTCAACGAACTAAAATTTTTGAATCTAGAACAACGATTACGCTCAATCTTGTTATTTATTTAGGACCTCTGGCTACTTATAAAAAAACATCCGTACTGTTTAATTATTTTGGACCTCTGGCAACTTATACATAAACAACTTATTACAGTTGCTAGATGGGAGGAATTAATTTGATTTGATTAATTTTAATTGATTAATGCCTAATTCATGTCAGAAACAATAAATTCATGTATTGTCATCCAGAATAAAGCTCTCCTGCAGTGATTAATTCGTTTCAGAAATAAATTTAGTTTCAGTTTCAGTTTAGTTTTGGCATTATGAATTATTATTACAGTTTCGTTTTAGTTTTGAATTTTTCAATAATTTTAATTTCAGTTTAGTTTTGAATCAGTAATTATCAGTAATTATTATTACCGTTTCGTTTTCGTTTTGAATTTTTCAATAATTTTAGTTTCAGTTTAGTTTTGCATCAGGAATTATTATTACCGTTTCGTTATAGTTTTGAATTTTTCAATAATTTTAATTTCAGTTTAGTTTTGCATCAGTAATTATTATTACCGTTTCGTTTTCGTTTTGAATTTATAATAGTTTTAGTTTTAATTTCAGTTTCGTTTGTAATCTCTCTATTTTGCAGTTGTAACTAAACACAAGTCAATTGAGAAACTGTTTATTCAATTTAAAAAAAACTCTCATTTCTAAGTTTTTTTTTTGGTCTATGTCTCTTCCCTCCGCTCAAAAGTCCACATAATGAAAATATCCTCTCCACATATGCCTGGGAAGCAGGTGCTGCCAGTATGTCCAAAGCCAAGAGGGAAAGTTGCAGATATATAGACTGTCGAGCAATCCAAAACTGTATCACATCTTCTGCAAAGTCTTCCATATCCTAACTAACCTTTAGGTTTGTTGGATTTTTACCGGCCAGTTGAAAACCGCACTGGTTTATAGCACCATCGACGTTACTATCTTTTTTTGCTAGACAAACACTTTTATTCGTAGTGACATCATATTTAAAATAATTCCAAACTAAACTTTCGCTATTACGACCAGCAAACATTTTCGACAAACCAACGCCAGCTTTCGACATTTCTGACTCAATAAATAACAACAAACCAAAACACGAATACAATAGAAAAGGAATAAACAATTTCATAGCGACAAAGGCATGTTAAAAGGAAGTACCATAGAAGCGAAATTAATTTTTATTTTGTTTTTAATATTTTTTGTTTTTATTTCGTTTTAACAAATTATTTTTTATTTTTATTTCTATTTCGTTTCTAAAAAAAAAATAATTTTTATTTCTATTTCTATTTCGTTTAAAAAAAAAATTAATTTTTATTTCTATTTCTATTTCGTTTCGAAAAAAAAAATAATTTTTATTTCTATTTCGTTCTAACTAACTAATTTTTATTTTTATTTCAGTTTCGTTTTGACTTTCTATTCTAGTTTTCGTTTCAGTTTTCGTTAACAAGAATTAATAATTATCGTTTTAATTTCTATTACCGTTAACGAAATAATCACTGCTCTCCTGAAAGTTTTAGAGCTCTAGGTGGTCGAAAAGTGGGGGAATTTTTGTTTCTAAGATTTGATCACCACAGATAAACAAACAAAAAAACAAACAAACAGTTAGAAAGTGAAGTTAAATAAATAAAAGCTTTTAAAAATTAGTCTATTTAGGACTGCAGGTGGTATATGCACAGACAAAAAAGATCGCAAATTTCTGCTTCAAAAACCGCAATGTTTTTTTTTCAATAAAAAAGGCTTGGATGCACTGAACTTTAACTACTAACTTATAGCCTTAAAGATCAGATGTACAGTAAGATATTATGAGACTATGGTGTGGACTTTGCAGGCTTTACTTGCTTCAATAATTATCGTTACATACTTTTTACAAACTTTTTATTAGGTTACAATCTCTGTTTGTTTGTGGCTTTCTCTATACGCAAATCTTGCAAGTAAAATTTAACCAGCTTTTTGACTAGCTAGGAAGCTGAAACTTTCAGGATAGCTTTATATTGGATGATAATACATTATTCAATTAATTTCGAAATATGTTAATAAACTAAACAGATAAAAAGCGTGATTATCGTGCACCAAAGCTAGCACGTGAATCATCTGAAGCTCGCGTAACAAGACTCATGCGTTTAATTATTATATATATTTTTATTCTTGTGCTTCTTCGTCCTGTCCTCAGGGCCGTCGAGAAGTGGGGCTGGCGGGAATTTCGCCCTGTGCCCTCACTGGTTTTAGGGCCCACCCCGGCTAGGAATTAAACATAGGTCAGAATGGTAAGCCAGCTACCGGGGCTTTGTTGAGTCTGAAAAATGTTCCCTTAAAAGATAGTACGGGCGATATTTTAAATTTCACCCCATTATACAATCATTATTCGTCAACTTTATTTTTTTCTCTTGACAGAGTAGGAAAAGCAAATTTTAACCATAATAAAAATCATCAAACCGTAATGTTTCGCATTATCTTCGCATTAACTTTGTTGTCTACAAATTTATTTGAACTTTGAATTAATGTTGAAAATAAAAGCAATATAATTTATATTATTTTATATACACTAAAACTCAGACTCTGTGAAGAATGACCCCAAAACTTGGTGCTCAGATTCGGCACCAAATTTGTTGCTCGGTCCAACCCTACTTAGTACCTTCAGTAATTTTATGGTTTTATTTTTTTTCTGAGTCAATAATGTATTGAATGTAGATTTATGGTATAATGTTTTAGAATAGGTTTTGAAAAAATACCTATGGCTACCTCCCACCCCTGTCATCAGCTTTCTTGGGAGTAAAAAATATATAGGGTTTTGATGTACATTTGGAATGTGTGGGGTTTATGAAACATTTTGCCCCTCCTGATTTTGATGAAATTACGCTCCTGGATTTACTGAGATTATATTGCTGTGAAATTTCAACTTCTGAACATACTTTATTTTGTAACTGCTCACATATCTTCTTTTTTGTTTCCAGCGTGATTGCTTTATGTTTATAAGACATGTTTATAAAATTCTCGAGATCTAACAAAAAACGAGCTTGCATTTTCCATTTCAAACACATGCTGACTGATAGCCGACAATGCTATGCTAGCTAATAGATGGAAGAAATCACCGATAACTGAATCTCCGATTGATAACTGAGTGTCATTTTCTTTCATAATAAATTTTATGATGCCGGTCCAGCTTTATAAATGGGTTAAATATTGTAATTGGGACCAGCATGTACGTTATAGCCTATTTTCAATAGTTTACATTTTCTGTTAATGGAAATATTTTAAATCTGTAAACAACTAATTCCATTTTTGTTTCTGTTAAATAACACCATGCTCTACCGACTTCACTAGCCTGGTACCTATGTTTTAAAACCTTAGGTACTTTGCACTTACTAACACCTAATTATTACAAAAAATATCAAATAAGAACATGTTTGAAATAAATCACAAAATACTAAAAGCCAACCTAAATGCATGATCAGAATTGCTTTCACATCCACTATTAGAAGACTCTTCTGGATCTGAAGTTATTGCCAACCAGGATGTAGCTTTATGTAGATCGCTGTTATGAAAATGATATGGTGACAGAAGCATCTTCTTTGACCTTGTTCCATAGTGTTGTCTATTTTCTTCCTTGTAGAAGCTCATTGCTGAATATTATATTCGATTAAATTTATGCCATTAAACACTTGACAATGAATTTCTTTATAATATACAATACAATACCCAGAGGCATCAATCCATCAAGGGCCCCCCCAAAACTTAAGGTCGGGGGGCCTGCCCATTAATCGGGCCCCCCAATATTTGGACAGTCCAGACCGTTTAACAAGGCAATTTTAACACATACAACAAGCGATTTACGTAGTAGCAGCGCTGCATGGAAATAAAATCCTAAATTGCGTCCCAAATTAAATATTAAACAAAAATATTTAAATACAGTTCTATTTCTGGCATATCAAGGGTTAGCACTGCGTGGCTATACAGCTGATCAAGGCAACATAATGCAACTGCTTCAGTTGCGTGAAGAAGATAACAGTGTTTTGTCATCATGGTTGCAACGAACCACCAACTTCCTATCATCAGAAAGTCAGAATGAAATCATGGAGATGTTGTGCCATGCAGTGCAGCAAGAAATAGTTAAAGTTATTAATACCAATTTTAAACAGTTCGCATTAATAGTTGAAGGCAAGCAGGACAATTCAGGATTGGAGCAGGACTCAATTTGTATCAGATTTGTAGACGAGCAACTTCAGGTCAATGAAGTTTTTGTCGGATTATTCATCCCTCCAGATACTACACGACAGACCTTGCTGCTTCTGTTAAAGACATTTTATTACGACTTGCTCTTCCAATTGTAAACCTCAGAGGAATGTTTGTTTGGATCAGCACCATTCTGATTTTGAAACAATGTTTAGTAAAGTTGCTTTTGAAATAAACTAGCTTATATTTGATTAGACCTTAGAGATGGGAAAGGGAGGGAGGTGTGAAGAGTGGGAAAGAATGGCCCCCTCCCCCAATATTTGTGTCAGATTGATGCCCCTGACAATACCACTGTTATGCAGTTCAAATTTGCACTTGAAACAAAACTGTCTAAAGAAAACTAGGATTTTGCACGAAGGCAAGAATTTCAGCAGCTATTTATAAAGTAAACTAAAAAGGCAAATTTTAAGTAGAGATATGAACTTCTGAAATGTGCTCGCTCTCTGAATCTGCGCTGGCAGACTATTTCATGCAGTTGGGCCAGTAACAGCAAAAGCACATCTGCAATAGTTTCAGTTGGCTCTGAAGATGACTGCATCACCATGTAGTGCCAAGCAGTCTCAGTCCTCCTGACTTACTCACACATGAATTTATTAAAGAATTAACATAGTCTGGAGCTTCATGTGAGAGAGTATTGTATAGAGTTTAAAAGTAAGTATTGCCAGAATTGGTAGTCAGTATCTAGTGTACTAGTGCAATATGATTGTAACAGTAGAGGTCTTTAACGATCCGAGCAGCAACATGAAGAACAGCCAGTAAGCAGTTGGAGAGTTATTGCCGGCAGTCCAACAAGTACCGCATTGCAGTAGTCAATTCTGAACAAGACAAGGGGTTGGAACACTGCAGATGTTCATTCAAACTTGTCGGATACATCACAGGCGATAGAAGCAGGATCGTGTCGTGGATATGAAGTGTAGGTTCATATGTGTGCAGCATTGAACATAACACCAAGATTGAGTTTTAGTTGCATTGAGGATACCATCCTTGGATTTCCTGCATGCATAAGACAAGTTTATCTTCTGCTTGCTGCATATCTGTCACTTTAAAATGCGTGTAAAGTTGTGTGTCATCAGCATAAGAATGAATCTGGATGTTATGAAGTTCTGCAATATAGGTGATGTTGGTCATGTATAAAGCAAAGCGAAGTGGGTCCAAGATCGAGCCCTGTGCTACAACAAACTTGATGTTTGATATCTCAAATACTCTGTTGCCTATTTAACAAAGTAAGTTCGATCTGAGAGAAAAAATTTGATTCCGTTAAGTGCTGATGATACGACACCGAAGCTCGTTCTATGCATGAGAAACATGTAAGCGTCAAGGCAATAACAGAATGCGAAGATGATTCGAGAAAAGATTCCATGACATATAATATCAAGTTTACTAGAAATAAAAAATTATTTATGGACGATGATTTGTTTCAATGCAAGAATGCATTCCAGGAGACTGGATTGCAACTTGTTTGAGGATGGTTGTTGGTAGAGCTATTGACGAGATTGTAGAGGTTATCACTAAAGTTGTGCAATGCTTTCGAGGAACTGCGTTTGCAGCAGAAATAACCCGCTTTACGTCTTCTGTAGTGGAGTTGTTGTGTATGGTGAAGTATTAACCTGTGTTTCTTTAGCGTTTGAAGAAGTTCGTTGGACAATCGAGAATAGTTACTTTAAATAATGTATAATTCAGAGCAAAGAAGTATATGTCGAACAAGCTTATGTCTTCAATTCAAAATCTCGGCAAAGTATCAGAGCACAATAGTCACCATAATCTAATAGTGCACTACAAACTGTTCAAATAAGGCAGTTTTTATTCAAAGTTATGCAAAAACAAATATTAGTTTATGTAACTGGCGTCAATTATCATTTAAAACTAAATTTGATCTAAAATATTTCTTTAGATTTTGACAAAATTGAGTAACTATTGTGGTATAAATAAAAGGCAGCCATTCATTGGGTGCCTAGCAACCAAACCTATTTTTTTGGAATTGAGAGGAAGATCTAAATAAGAAAGTGTCTTTGAATTGAACCGAGGCCTCTTATCAGATACCATCTTTTCAACTTTGTAACAGTTCTTCATTGTTTTTTTAGATGAAACCTTTTGAAATAAAGTTTTAATTTGCTTCATAAAATATGATAAGAAATTCAATTGATTATACATTTGGGTAACAATTCATTTCTTAAACACTCTCTATTAAACAACCCCGCATATTTAGTTGCAACAACCTTAATGAAACTTCATTCAAGCTTACGGAAACTATTTAGAATAACTCCAACTCCATTGTCAATCATTTTATTTAAAACTAAGGTCGACGCGTTTCGGAGTACCTCTACTAATAATTTTGTCTTGAAAATGGAGTAGAGGTACCCGGAAACGCGTATATATATATATATATATATATATATATATATATATATATAAGACTCTACTAGGAATCGAACCCACGTGTCTACGGCAACACCGCCTCGCCTAAATGCAAGCGCTCTTACCAACTGAGCCACCGACCATCCCCAAAAAAGGATGGCTAGAAGTCTCAGTCTTTCGGAGCTACTTAACATTAGACTACGACTATGATAGGTTCAGAACTCCTTACTTCAGCTCGACAGCTTATTCTGCTGCCAGATAGATAATTTATGAAGTGAAACATTGCGTTGAAATTGTATATATATATATATATATATATATATATATATATATATACAGTGATGGGTAGTAACAAATTACAAGTAACGGAATTACAGTAACAAATTACTTTTTTCAGTAACAAGTAACGTAACAGATTACTTTTCAAAATTGTAACAAAGTAACAGTAACAAATTACTTTTTTAAAGTAACAGTAACGGATTTTAAAAAATTGTTACTTGTTACTTTTTATTTTCGAGCATTGGATCAAGCGTTAAGATGGCGTGAGTCTGGACCAATAGGAGCAAAGTGTGTCACTGGATTCATTTTAACAACGCGCCATATCAGGGTAAACAAACTTCCTTTTTATTATCGTTTACTCTTTCGGAAACGTTTGTGAGTTCGCAGATCGTGTTTTGGGATCATGGAAGTTAATAAAGAGTTAAATTATGAAGAAACTGGTAATGAAATCGGATGGGTGCATCAGCTCGATGATAACGATAGAAGAAATTACGCCCGCAATTTGTTATATTAGCAAGTGCTTGTTGTACAACAGGTTGAAATGCAGGCTGAACAACAAAATGGTTCAGCTGAGATGCCTCAGCCAGATGATGATTTGTTTATATTTGTTACAGATACATTTAAGCAAACTGATGAAAAGGTGGATATGTATCTTAGCGATACTTCTCGTGATATTGAATGATTACTCAAATTTCCATGTATCTTGAAATTGTTCAAAAGATATAATACTTCTCTTCCATCAAGTGCTCCTGTTGAACGGCTGTTTAGCATGGCTGGTCAAATTTTGACTCCAAGAAGAAATCGTTTGACTGATAGTCATTTTCAACAACAAGTGCTGCTCAGGCTCAGAGCTAATAAAGCTTTTTGTAGCTCAATCAAAGATCTTCACCATTTGACTGATTAGTTTTAACTCTTTGATTTTTATAATAAAGTTGTGTTCTTATTTTAAAAACAAAAAACAAGTATTGAGTTATGGGGTGTTGCATCTGTTTGTAAACAACTTTTTGTAAAGTAACAAAAATGTAATAAGTTACTTTCAAAACCAAAAAGTAACAGTAACAAATTACTTTTTCATCATGTAACAAGTAACAGTAACAAATTACAAAAATAAAGTAACAAACCCAACACTGTATATATATATATATATATATATATATATATATATATATATATATATATATATATATATATATATAAAATATATACGACGCGGTAGACGTACCTAGCCTGATTGCGCACACCTGACAACAATTACCTAGCGCATAGTTGTGTAAATACCCGCGCTGCGGCCACTATCGCCATGTTTTCGTTTTGTTTACAATTATTTTCCGCTTCGGTTTTTACTAATCTTGTACGTTAGTTACCTACCTTTTATATCTTGCTTTCCACTTTCCATACATTGTTTTCTATTTCAGTTTTCATTAATGTTTATTCTCGTCGTTTTATAGTTTCATTCTATTTTCGCATTATAGTAAATACATTTTAACTTCGTAATTTAAATTTAAAGGGCTCCGAAGATGCTTTTCTGCGAAACCGATCGGTCAGCCCTCGTTTTTAATAAATCTATTTAAAAAGCGGAGTTATCATGAATTCAAGAGATTTTGAAAGCTTGGCGAAAAAACGTATCAACGCAAAGTGGTCTATCATTTTTAACAGAGCATGCCTAAAAGAAAACATTACGCCGAAATACGTTCAAAATTATTTACGCTCTAAAAAGGCATTTAACAAGAAATCTCCAATCTCAGGCGGTCAATTCATTGCCGACGAGTTGGAGGCTGCTGAAGAGAAGTTTTCTATATTAGATCAAAGATACGACCAATGTTTGACAACGCTTTCTGAGAGGAATAGCAGCCTGCGGCAGCGAATAAAATTATTTTCTGATAACTACGACGCTAAAAAAAGAAACGCCATAACCGATAAATTGTCTAGACTTTATGGTGACCACTATCTCTTGAAAAACAACGTTCTACACTATGTTAATCTGTCAGATTACTCCTTAAAAAAAGACGAAATTGACTTTCTACAGCTGGGTTTCAACTGCCACATTGGTAGCCGTTACAATCCTCTCATTAAACAAACCGAACTTGAAATTGTATACGAGCAGATTCTACATTTGGCTGTTAGCCGCCGTGTAATCGTAAATCCTGGTTTCGAGGCATTTCTTCGTGCTGAAAGCCACTTGCATAGAAATAGAAAGCTTTCAACTCTTCCAAAACGTTTCATTGAAGCTCAAAAATCTATTAAAAGTAATCCCGACATCGTGTTAAGAAAATCTGACAAGTCATCTACTTACGTTGTCTTGAATAAAGTCGATTATTTTAATAAACTCAATTCTATTCTATCCGATGACACTAAGTTTCGAAAAATCAAACGCGATCCAACTTCTTTAATTAAAAAAGAAGCCAACAGGCTCATTGGACTCGCTAAACAGGATAAAAAGATTTCTCAGATTATTGGCGATTATTCCCCAGCTTATCTCTATGGTACCGTCAAACTCCATAAACCCGACCATCCATTGAGGCCAATCATATCCCAATGTCCTACACCAACTTACCAATTAGCCAAAACGATCAACAAAATAATAACTCCTTATCTTCCTAGTCGCTACTCTTTGAAATCAACGAATGACTTTATTGGATTGCTTAGAACTGTTAAAAACGGCGATGGGCTTTTGGCTTCTCTCGACGTTGAAAGTCTGTTCACTAACGTTCCAGTCAGAAAAACAATCGATATCATCATAGATTGTGTTTATGAAAACCCATCGCTAAAGGCACCTTCTATCAATAAACAAACGTTGAAGAAGATTTTGTCCTTATGCACCCTTGATACTCCTTTTCGTCATCCTAACGGTGAGCTTTATGTTCAATTAGATGGCGTCGCAATGGGCTCACCCCTCGGACCCACGTTCGCTGAATTTTACATGAGTCACCTCGAAAACAAGGTTTTCAGTACGTTTACAAAACCTTTGTTATACGCTCGTTACGTCGATGATATTATCGTTCTATGTCAGGACGTATCATATCTCGAAAAACTACAACAACAACTACAACTAAACTCCGTTCTAAAGTTCACAACGGAGGTCAGCAATTTTAACAAGCAGTTGGCGTACCTTGATCTTCTGCTCACGCAAATCGAACACGGTTTTAGATCAACTGTATACACAAAACCAACAGGCGGTGGCGATTGTCTAAGCGGCGATAGTTACTGCCCTGAAAGGTACAAAACCAGTGTAATTACCGGTTATCTAAATCGTGCTTACAACTACTCCGACAATTGGAACGACTTTGATGTTGAACTCAAAAGAATAAAAGCTCTCCTTATTAACAACAATTTCTCAAATACAATGGTCGACGAAACTATAAAAAAGTTCGTCGCTGGAAAAGTTAACAACTCAGCAACCACAGAGCAATCTAAGAGGTCATTCCTTCCCATCTTCTATCGTGCTCAAATGCACGACAACTACAAACAGGATGAAAAAGTAATAAGAAATATAATCTATGACAACGTTAAAGTTTCCAATCCTTCATCTGAGCAGTTAAAACTGCACATCTACTACAAAAACTTGAAAACCCATAACCTGGTTCTGAGAAATAGTCCTATTAACGGCGGCGTTTTGCAGAGAAAAAACGTCGTCTACAAGTTTACTTGCCCATATGCTCACAATAATCTTGAAACCTACATCGGCCACACTCGGACAACACTCTCTCGCCGTCTGACGATGCACACACAGGGTGGGAGTCTACACGCGCATTTTATCAAATTCCACGGCTCTAAACCAAACCAAAAAATGCTTCGCGACAACACCGAGGTTGTCTCTTACGACCCTGATCCTAATCGTCTCAAAATTAAAGAGGCGTTGATGATCTCTCAGCAACGACCTAGCATAAATATCCACGACGACAAGTTCGGACGTACCTTGCTGCTACATTGTGGTGCAGACGGCGGCTGTGCTAACGTCTATCCCGTCACTCATAACTCCGCAAGTGAAACGACTTCGCGTGCGGATGAGCCACGCCATACTTCGAATGTGTGCGCTCACTCTCATGTTTCAAAAGTCGGTGGTGAGGTGGTTTCTACTTCCCGTGGCGACAGACCAGTCGACCCTGTAATCACCACTTGCCTTCCGTCTGCCGACGTTCTTGGCAGCATCGACCAAGATCTGGCCGTATGCAGCGAAGACAATTTTGCTTCTTGTAGTGACCAAGAAGTGGACACTCCAATTACCGTTAGCCATCAGACTACAGATGTTCTTAATGAAGTTAAAGAAGTTCAGATGGCCACCTGCGAAAACAATTCCGTTTCTTTTGGCGACCCAGAAGAAGACACTCTAATCACCATTTGTCCTCTGACTCCGACAACCGATGTTCTTAACAATGTTCATCCGGTTTCATCGGCGAGCGGTGAGGACAACTTTATTTCTCGTGGTAACCAAGGAGTCGGCCCTCTTACTCCAGCTCACCTTCCGATCGCTGACGTCGTCGGCAATGATGGCCAGGGCCTGTGTCCTGTCCATGGATCCCCATCACGTGATAACTCCAGTCTGGAAAGTGTGCGTAGCCGCGGTGTTGGTGACTTGTCGGACGACCGTCTTCCCGTGGAGTCCGTGTCTTCTTTCCAGCTATTTGCTCGACTCGTCAACAACGTTAATATAACAATACGACGCGGTAGACGTACCTAGCCTGATTGCGCACACCTGACAACAATTACCTAGCGCATAGTTGTGTAAATACCCGCGCTGCGGCCACTATCGCCATGTTTTCGTTTTGTTTACAATTATTTTCCGCTTCGGTTTTTACTAATCTTGTACGTTAGTTACCTACCTTTTATATCTTGCTTTCCACTTTCCATACGTTGTTTTCTATTTCAGTTTTCATTAATGTTTATTCTCGTCGTTTTATAGTTTCATTCTATTTTCGCATTATAGTAAATACATTTTAACTTCGTAATTTAAAGGGCTCCGAAGATGCTTTTCTGCGAAACCGATCGGTCAGCCCTCGTTTTTAATAAATCTATTTAAAAAGCGGAGTTATCATGAATTCAAGAGATTTTGAAAGCTTGGCGAAAAAACGTATCAACGCAAAGTGGTCTATCATTTTTAACAGAGCATGCCTAAAAGAAAACATTACGCCGAAATACGTTCAAAAATATATATATATATATATATATATATATATATATATATATATATATATATATATATATATATATATATATAATATATATATATATATATATATAATATATATATATATATATATATATATATATATATATATATATATATATATATATATATATTTTTTATATATATATATATTTATGAAGTGAAACATTGCGTTGAAATGTTTCGAGAGGCCACAAATAGGATGACTAACTGTCACCACAAGTAACGCAAATATTTGTAAGACTCTACTAGGAATCGAACCCACGTGTCTACGGCAACACCGCCTTGCCTAAATGCAAGCGCTCTTACCAACTGAGCCACCGACCATCCCCAAAAAAAGATGGCTAGAAGTCCCAGTCTTTCGGAGCTACTTAACATTAGACTACGACTATGATAGGCTCAGAACTCCTTATTTCGGTTCGACAACTAGACTGCTGCCAGATAGGTAATTTATGAAGTGAAACATTGCGTTGAAATGTTTCGAGAGGCCACAAATAGGATGACTAACTGTCACCACAAGTAACGCAAATATTTGTAAGACTCTACTAGGAATCGAACCCACGTGTCTACGGCAACACCGCCTTGCCTAAATGCAAGCGCTCTTACCAACTGAGCCACCGACCATCCCCAAAAAAGATGGCTAGAAGTCCCAGTCTTTCGGAGCTACTTAACATTAGACTACGACTATGATAGGCTCAGAACTCCTTATTTCGGTTCGACAACTAGACTGCTGCCAGATAGGTAATTTATGAAGTGAAACATTGCGTTGAAATGTTTCGAGAGGCCACAAATAGGATGACTAACTGTCACCACAAGTAACGCAAATATTTGTAAGACTCTACTAGGAATCGAACCCACATGTCTACGGCAACACCGCCTTGCCTAAATGCAAGCGCTCTTACCAACTCTTACCATTCCTATTAGAGTCTTACAAATATTTGCGTTACTTGTGGTGACAGTTAGTCATCCTATTTGTGGCCTCTCGAAACATTTCAACGCAATGTTTCACTTCATAAATTACCTATCTGGCAGCAGTCTAGTTGTCGAACCGAAATAAGGAGTTCTGAGCCTATCATAGTCGTAGTCTAATGTTAAGTAGCTCCGAAAGACTGGGACTTCTAGCCATCTTTTTTTGGGGATGGTCGGTGGCTCAGTTGGTAAGAGCGCTTGCATTTAGGTAAGGCGGTGTTGCCGTAGACACGTGGTTCGATTCTTAGTAGAGTCTTACATATATATATATATATATATATATATATATATATATATATATATATATATATATATATATATATATATATGAAGACCACACCGAAGGAACGGGCATAGTCACATTTTGAAAAAAAATTGAGATTTTCATCTTGGCTTATTCTCCATTTTATTATCTTCAGTCTATTAAAACATCAACCAGAAAAACGGGCTCAGTCACAAATGATTCAAGGAAGAAAAAAGTCTATCCTTTGAAAGAACGGGAGATGTCACAAGTCTCCACTGTAAAAACGAGCATAGGCACATGCGTCAAACCACGTGACGTAAATCAACGAATTGGAATATTTCTTGTTCATTTTGCTTACTTTAGCGTTCGTTTCGGTTATCATACATTCAAGCATTACTTTATTATTAAGAAGAATTACATTATTATTTTATTATTTTATTTTTTATTACTTAATTATTTTAAGAATTATTTTATTATTAAGAGTTTGTGATAAGTTTTTAGTTTGTTTTATGAACATGGCAGATGCAATCTGCAATCCCCAATTAACTGAAAAACCAAAAAAGAAGAGAAAACTTGAAAGCAAATCTGAATGTTTGAAAAAACAGAGATTATCAAACCATCAAGTGGGTGAAGATTGTAAATGTATTCGATATAAATGTTTTGAGATGACAACAACAGAAGAAAGGAAGAACGTTGTGAATCAATTTAATGGGATGTCTAGTAAAGATGAACAGGATTCATACATAAGTACAATGATGAACATTAAACCAATAAAAAGACGTCGTCCAAGAGCCAGTTCACAAGTTTCATCACCAAATGATTACAGTTATGAATACAATATTCCTATTTT
The DNA here is from genome assembly GCA_963978895.1 of Erpobdella octoculata. Lineage (NCBI taxonomy): Eukaryota > Metazoa > Annelida > Clitellata > Hirudinida > Erpobdellidae > Erpobdella > Erpobdella octoculata. Next base: position 17,876,831 of record OZ022246.1, read on the forward strand.
TCGAAACAACAGTGTACAATGCATACATTCCCTACTCGTCCTGTCAAGGAATTAGTCAGAGACATTAAAAACTCAATGATAGTAGAATATAGAAACAATTGGAATGGTTTATTTGAAAGTGCAGTTATTGTTATCAGAGGAAAAAATGACAAAATGTTGAAGATGCAATCACTAAGGGACAACCTGCTCAGTTGTATGATAAAGCTATCCCCTTGAGCATAGCAAAGTTCAAAGATTTGCAAGTTTTAAAAAAATGTTGCAGTAGAGAGACCAGTCAGAACTTTTTTGCTAGTTTGTATCATGATGGGGATGCAGTTGATCAGTTTCATCTAATAGAAAGTAGTGATGATTCTGAGAAACTTTTTTACCTAACAAGCATTGCAAGACGGATTGTTTTTTCAAAACAATGAAATACTATAGTTTTTATTTTATTTTATTACTGTTTTGATTAGTCATTTGTATTAGATGATTTGATTTTGTTTTTGGCTTTTATTTATTGAAAAATTAAAAAAAAAATCATCAAAATTTGGAAGAACGGGCAAAGTCCAAATGTAAGTTCCTCTAGGAAAATTTTTCTTGGGTGAATGTGTTACACATTTATGTCTTGAAAATTATTTTTACCTCTACAGAAATGAGTAGTCAATCAGAAAAAAATATAACATGTTTTATTTTCATTATTGATTTTGCTGAAAAAATTCTTCAAAGTTAAAATTTCGATTTACTCAAAAGTGAAAAACTGTGACTATGCCCGTTCTTTCGGTGTAGTCTTCATATATACATGATGTGGAAGGTGAAGAGAATAGCGATTGTTATGTTGATGCTGAAGATATGTTGTGTGATGATGACCGTACAGAATTGTTTGTGCACTTAGATAATGTTGGTCACATTACAATATGCCGAAAAGAGCGATAAGTTGCTGCGGATTTGATTTTATGCTTTGACTTTAATGACTAATTGTATAATTTGAATTACATTTTACAAAGTATTTTAACTAATGTAGCTAATCCCTTCTGTCTACCTGTGTCATTACTGATTTGTAAACATCCGCTTTTATAATATTTACATTTTAACAAGTTTCGAGCCGCTTGCCGAAATCTCAAACCATTAGTAAGTATTGATGTATATATCTACTGGTACTTATTTTATTTAAAGTGTATATACCTAACATTTTAGAATTCTAATTGTATTGCTGGTTCTTATATGTTTATTTTATACAATTGATTTTAGGGGTTCTGACGATGGCAGATGCCGAAACCGGCCGGTCAACCCCAATAATAAATTATGTTCCAGAAAAGGTGTTGAGTATATGAGGTTTGAAATGGAGACGTTTGGAAGAGTTGGCTCAAAAGTTAATTAATAGAAAATGGGCCGTAATATTTAATCGAGCTTACTTAAATGAAAAACTTGTCCCAAAGTATTGCCTTAATATATATATATATATATATATATATATATATATATACATCCATATATACATACATAACACTAAGTGTCATACCAAGATTTTTATGCCAAGTAGAGAGATTTTAGGCCTGTAAAAACGGGCCTGAAGTTTTAGCCCATGAAACGTTTGAGCGGAATCGCAAAAAAATGGCATACACATACTCTAATAATTATTGTTCAAAATGCAGAGAGAAAGAGTAACAAGAAGAAAAACTTCTAAAAACCCTGGGTAATGCCGGTTAATTCTCTCTCAAGTATCAAAAATTAATTTGAGAAAAATTTTTCTCTCCCATTAATTAATAAATGTTTGACAAATTTAAAGTGGCATAAGTCTTAAAGGGCTTCAAGGCCACTGAACAGATGCGTCTTGAGTCTTTTCCTAAAACCTTTAACTGTTGCCGCAGAGGTGACCTCTGGAGGAAGAGTATTCCATATTCTTCAGCCAGCAACCGCAAATCTTCTATCTCCGGCGCTCTTCGGTCTCCCTGCTGGCACGATGAGTTGAGATGATGATGATGATCTCAGTCTTTTTCGAGCCGGGATTTCCTGTACTCTTTTCAAACTAGATGCTAGATATGCGGAGCCATCTTGTTGAGACACTTGAAAATCATAAGTGCCAGCTTAAACTTGATCTTCAGCCAGTGAAGTTACCCATGGCAAATTTTATGTAGCCTGTGCAAGAGTTAGATTTCCTAATTCTTTGATGATATTAGCATCAGAAATTAAAACCACTGTAAGCCACGTATAGAGAAACATTATAATAGTTTCTTTCTGATTGTTGTTTAAATTGACAAATATGACAAGCTGCCAGACAAGTCCAAATCAAAAATCTTATGCATGGCTGTATCTCTTTGAACTTTATGCAAGGAAAGCCACTACATACTAACATTCTATATAAATGACACCAAACGTATTTCATTGTTTTATAAGTTCATATAAATAGGGTTGGAAACGTAAAAATGTGGAGCAGAGGAAGATTTTGCTGTTTAGTAACTGATAAGAGAACTACTAATGTGGTGCACAAATTTGTTATACAATAGTTGTTTTTACTGGCTGTAGATTCTAAATAGTAAAAACAACCTACTTCAAGATATGCATTTTTATAATATTCTGAACAAATGAAAGGTATGAACAATGATTGTTCAGAGGTCCAATTTTGTAGACCCAACCTATCCTGAAATGTTTACTTGATACAACACACTCCAAAATGAAGAAGCATGATATAAATTCTTCTAATTTTACGTGAGCAAAATGTAAATGTATTAATATTAGGACACTACTTTGTACATCAATTAATACCACAGCAACGCCGGGAACTGCTTGTGCATATGGGATCACATAATGTTACCTGCCACCCGTACATGCCTCCGAAATTGGAAAGTGCCGAACCCTATTACATTACAGTCTCGAAACTGGTACTCATTCATCGACCAATGAAGGATGAAAGGCTGAGTTGGCCTGAGCAGTGTGAGTGAATTCCTTGCTCAACGGAATTACACCTCGCCGTGACTGAGATTTGAACCCACGACGGCAGGATGATAGCATAACTGCTTTCACCACTGTGCTACGGCGCCATAGGCACTGCTAGGTAATCGACATACAAACATACATAATTTTCCATGTTTTATGTATGTATGTATGTATGTTCGAACTTCTCGTGATGCTTTTAGGTGCTGCAATTGCAAAAAAAAAAGTAATTATATAATAAAAAATATGTCATTTTTGACTGGCGATCTCTATTAACAAACAAATCAACACAAATCTGTCTAAATACTAACTAACCAAGAAGTTTGCCAACTTTTGTAGTTCTGGTGTTGCAGTAAACTTAAGAAGAGCTTCAAGATGTTGGTTGATGTTGTTCAATATTGTATTTTCCTATCACATTAATCATACAACACTTAAAATTGTAAATAATTAAATACATCCAAACAAACCTTTTGAATTTGTTGATTTAACAAGTACTTCTTTATTTCAAACTCTTTAATGTCAATCTCAAACTGCTTTGAAAGGTCTAACTTTTGAAGAGAAATCTGCTTTAGCGATTCCTGTGTTGATAAGAAAAATAATAAAAAAACCTCTATTGGTTAAAAAAAACCCTTACTTGAAATTCTTTGCATTGTTGAAAAAGTTCATCTTTCTCAATTATTAACTTGCTCTGGAAAAAATTTCTATCTTCTTCCAATTCTGACTGACTCTAAATTAGAAACTTTACATTTTAAAAATAATAAAAATTACTTATATGTTTCATACATCCTCAACACAAGTCTCTTCTTGAAAAAAATTATATCAATTAACATTCTCAACAAACTGATCAAACTAGTTTAGTTTAAATATATATTTAACGTACTTCATTATAACAGCTTTGAAGTTACCCAAACTAAATGTGTTTTAAGAAATCCTTACATGTATCATTAAAAGTTTAACTGAAACATTTTTTGTATGAAAAAGAATACATTCATATAACTTATTTATGAATTCAGGGCTTTAAAGCAGACTAAATTGCTGCACTGGGCACTGTATTCATGACGTGCGCTTACGTTACGCGCGTCTAAAGCCCTACGCTCTTCGTTACTAGTTTCAGACTAGCAGCCCTACGAAAACGGTATTCATGACGGCAGCGTACGGACGAGTTACACTGCTCGCCGATTTGTTTTCACTTTCTCCCATCGGCTTTCCATTTCAATGACACATATACGATCAAATTAGAAGGAGTTTTAATTCGTGTGAAATTTGATCGTAGTTGTTTAGAAAAATTATATTAGTTTTTAACATTTAATAAAATTGTGTATGGCGAAATAATTAAAACGCTAAAAACTAATTTACTACATTAATAAATATAACTTAAACAAGCTTAAACCTGTCATTTTCCAAACACCTATAACAAATTGTTCAAGTAATAGTTAATTTATTAAAAGTTTTAAAACAAAATCTCTATAAATACAATTGAAATTAAAATTTCACTGAAAAAAATAGCTACATCCAACATTGAAATCTGTTTATAGTTAACAATCCATTTCATGTTTCAAAAAAAAATAACCAAAAGTTGTCAAGTATTTTACGCAACTTTTTAATAAGTTCGTTGTCAATAAAAAAACAGTTGGCAAAGTAAAACTTAAAACTGGAGATAAGTTGAAAGAAATCATAAAATAAAAGCAAATTCTAAGTAATCTCAAATCATATACAGTAGGGAATTCCGTATATTCCTTTGAACTCAATTAAATTTCCTGCATAGCTCTAGTAGGCTTCCTAACCTAACAAGGAATTAAAACTCAAAATTATTAATGAGCAGTAAATCTTTACAAGGGGTTTTTATCTCTCTTCCTGTACGAAGAGAGATAATTTTTTTAAATACACACATGACCACAAAGTATTAATTAGCATACAATGTGAAATTTCTAAATTAGCCTAAATTTTTATAGAAACTAATACAAAAAATCTGTGCCTAGCCCTAATAGACCAAATAAAACACTCAATTTCATACCTGAATAAAAATCAATCAATAAAAATCAATGAGAGCAAATTTAGATTTTGTAGGAAGAATTTAAGATGCACTTGTTTTTATACCATGAGTGTTGAATAACAATTATTCATCTATATATATAAAAATGAATGTTTGTATATATGTATATATGTATAAATATATTCATGTCCTTTATGCATTGCTACACCATTCATCCGATCGTAATGAAATTTTCACACAACCTTGAGAGTCAAGGGGAATCAAATATAGAGAAAAATTTTTTGAAATCCGTCACAAAATGAGCGCAGCGGGTGAGCGAGCGGGAACTATATATATATGTATGTGCGTATGTATGTGTGTATGTATGTATGTGTATGTGCATGTATGTGTGTCTGTGTTTATGTATGTACTAGCGGAGATACCCGGCGTTGCCCGGGTTTTTTAGAGGTTTTTCTAATGTTTGTCTCTTTCTCTCCCGTTTCCTTTCCCACCTGCTTTCCCACTCCTGTTCGCTTTCCCGTTTTCGGTCGTTTTCCCGCTGCCGGTCGCATTCCCGCTCCCGCTCCCGCTCGCTGTCCGTTCCGTGTCGCATTCCCGCTCCCACTCGCTGTCCGTTCCGGGTCGCTTTCCCGTTTCTATAATAGACAAACTAACCCACAAACATTTATATATATATATATATATATATATATATATATATAGTCTTAGCAAATCTATTTTACGTTGTATAGGCTAACAGAAGTTATGAAAGAATGGAAAAGAGAAAATGAGCGTGAACGGGGACGGGAACGGGAGAGCAACCGTGACCGGGAATGGGAGAGCAAGCATGACCGGGAACGGGAGAGCAAGCGTGAGCGAGAACGGGAAAACGACCGGGAACGGGAAAGCGACCGGGAACGGGAAAGCGACCGGGAACGGGAAAGCGACCGGGAACGGGAAAGCGACCGGGAACGGGAAAGCGACCGGGAACGGGAAAGCGACCGGGAACGGGAAAGCGACCGGGAACGGAAAAGCAATCGGGAACGGGAAAGCGACCGGGAACGGGAAAGCGTCCGGGAACGCGGAAGGCGACCGGGAACGCGGAAAGCGACTGGAATCGGGAGAGCAAGCTTGGAAGGAAACGCGAGCAAGAGAGAAAATCGATAACAAAACTTCTGAGCGGGAAAGCGACCAGAGGCGTGGATTCAGCAAAATGTTGAGGGGGGCAAAGATTTTTTAACTTTAACCAAGAGAAATTTCAAACAAAAATGACCATCTCAATATACATTTGTATGTTGTATTTTCATGTAAATCATCATATTAGTTAAAAAACGGCTTAGAAAAAGTTAACTTTTATTTAATATTGAGTGAAGACAAAAAGCGTTTAAATTATGAATGTAACAAAGGGTATCGACGTTCTTTCATTTTTACAAAATTGTCCACTGAATCATCAAGATCAAATCGACTAAAGGTGCTAATAAAAAATCGGAAAATAATAGCAGAGATTTTTAACTAATTGGATGTTAATCAACAAATATGATAAATATTGCTTTCATCAACTAATCTAAATACTCAATCGTGTGTGAGCTAATAAAAATAATTTAAAATGAATTGGAAAAATCTTGGTACGAAAGCTCAAGCAACCGGGTAGGATAAGAATATGCTAATTGTTCGTCAAGCTAGGACAGATACACGAGTCTAAATTTCATACGAGTTCGATCGGATGGACCGAAAGCAAGCAATCAATCGATTAAATTTTTATAGCGCTATTTCCCTGGCGTTCAATAGTGTTCGGACACGAACTTATTAAACAGATAAGTTTTAAGCCCCCGACGGAAAACAGCGAGAGAAGTAGATTTAGTAAGAGAAGTAGGAAGAGAGTTCCAGAGAAAGGGACCAGAGTAGGAAAAAGAGCATTTAGGAAAAGAATGCTTAACAGAAAAAAATACGAAAGTGGCTAAGAGAGAAAGATCGAAGACCAGACTTAGGAGAGATTTTTATTAAGTTAGTTAGGTAGGATGGAGAAGAGCAATTTTTAATTTTAACCATTAGTAAGCAAATTTTAAAAATCACCCTATATTTAAGAGGAAGCCAGTGAAGAAGAACAAGAGATGGAGAGATAATTATAAGAAAAGTAAAAAGTGCGAGAAACTAAAAGATTGAAAAATATTAGCAGTAGGTAGATTATAAGTAGATATAACTCAAAATGTTTAATAAATACTGTTTTATCAAATAATCTAAATACTCATTCATGGGTGATCTAGAAAAGATATTTTTTCTATTTGGTAGAAAAATCTTGAGGGGGGCCGTGGCCCCCCTCAGCCCCCTGCAATCCACGCCTCTGAAAGCGACCGGGAGCTGGAAAACGACCGAGAGCGGAAAAGCGACCGGGAACGCGACGAAAACGGGAAAGTGGAGAAGGAAACGGGAGCGAGAGGGACAAACTTTAGAAAAACCTCTAAAAACCCCGGGCAACGCCGGGTAACCCCGCTAGTAAGCTATAAAATCTATTTTACATAAACACAGTATTCTCATAGTTATAGTCCTCTTGAGCTTCCTGTCCCATTATGAGATATTGAACTCTAAGATTTGAACAAATAAATCAGCATAGCACAGTTCTTTGATCTCACCACCACAAACTTTCAATACGACGAACAAATATCTTAATCAGCATGGCACAAATTTAGACCTCCTAGCCGAATTTTTTACCAATGCTTTTATTAACTCGTCGTCTCTGTTTCCCTGTCTGTTTGTTTTTCTGTCTGTTTCAAATCTTGCAATCAATTTTTGAGTCACTTCCTGATGATAGATTTTTTTCAAATTTTGCATACATGCTCAAAATAGAAGACAATGCAATATTCAATTATTAGTTTTACAATAAGTCAATTAATTTAGTTAATTTTAATTAATTTCGATATTTCGATATAATTAAGATATTTCGACTTTAATATAAAATAAAAGAGTAATATAAGAAAAAATTGATTGCAAAATTTGTGTTTTAATTACATATAAGAGCATTGGTTTTAAAAATTCGTTTTTAATTTACTTGTTTATGTTTGTGGCTGGCTGAACAAATATTTCGGCTGATATCCGGATTAGCCGAATTTACGCGTAAAATTATTATTCGGCTTGAATTTTAAATTATCCGGCTCATGATTCAAATTTGTGGCTGATAATTATTTTAAATTAGGCTAAAATTTAATATAAAATTACATACTAAAGTTAATAAAGTTCAAAATTTATTACCAATATATAAATTATCAAATTAATAGCAATTGTCATAAAAGTTAATTAAATCATCAAAAATGTCATATGATAAACAAAATTACATCATAAAAAATAATATGAAAAACATTTTTTACATTGCAAATGTAATTTAATTTATCAGCTGATCTGCGGCTGTTCATAACTAATCCACATGTTAATTATCTATAATATCTAATTATTAACTATTAACATGAGAAAAGAATTGTGATACTTAAATTTATTCCTATTTTAAAGCGTCTGTCAGTAGCGATAATAAGTAAAGCAAAGATAGATAATATAATGAAAATTAGACAACGTAATTTATTTCAGAAAGAAATTCAGGAAATTAAACATTGCACATCAATGTATACATAATAGTTGATTTTGCACTTTTACATTGAAAATTAGTTTTATAATGAGTCAAACGTAACTAATACAAAAAAGGTCTGGGTTAAGCTGGCGTTCGGAAATCTTATAGCGGATTTTCGGCGTACCGTTTTCGGCTGGCCGCCGGCTAACCGTAACTTTTTTTCGGCTGATTTACGGCGGCTGTAAAAAGTTCGGCGGCGGCAGCTAGGAGGTCTACACAAATTACCATGAGAATGCTCAAAATAATAGACAACCGGGAAACCTCTATTGACTTCTTTTCACTTCAAAAGTAATAAAAAAATTAACGAGCCAACATTGTGAATGACACACAAAGTAAGCAATAAATTAATAAAACATTTTAAATTTCTTAGTGTGTTAGCATTTTAGCTTTACATTATTATTGAATAGCGAAACGATCCAAGAATTCGGAAAACGATAGTTTATTTTTACTAAGAGTCACTAAGACACCCGTTAAACCTGCTAGCTGGCAGGCGTAAAGTTAATCTAGCTTTAATCTCGAGAATAGCACTAGTCAAGTGTCATGAATTAGCTTTTTTCGCCTCCCACTGAGTTAGACGGTGTAGCTCTTAAGCTCCACCGATATAAGTCTCTAAAACATTTTTAATAGACTGACTGTCTGTTATGCAACTATTACCCTGTAGCATGAGCGTTAATAAATCTCTAGAACAGGTCTCTCTTGAGTTTGTTGCTTAGCTGGGATCAAATTGACCAATTTTAAATATTCAGTCATATAAATCAAACTAGCTGAGGGTGACCCGTCAAAATAGCCCAGGACAAAATCGCCCCGTCAAAACAGCCCAAGACAAAATAGCCTCGTCAAAATAGCTCGTTAAATTTATTACGATCTTACTTCAGCTAATTATTAAAAATTAAATTATGCAACACTTCTTACTTGAGTAAATTTTTATTATTATTCTCACATACAAATTTTCCAAAACTTAACAATAACCTAAAATAAAGTTAAATTTAAGTGCCCATAATGCTTTATAAAAACTGCACAAAACCTAATAAATAGTTATTAAAAACGGTTAGTTTCATTCTCCGATAGTTCGTTTTTAGATTGTCAGATTGTGTGTAATTCCACGGAGGTAATCCAAACAATCGCAGTTGTCGTAAGTTGCAACTAGAGTTTGAAGACGTCGATTAAGTTGCAGTACTTTGCCTTTGAAGCTTCCGGTTGTTGATTCCCTGCCTGAAAACGTGGAATCTCGATTTCTACTCTGTCCTGCTCTTTTCAAAATTGGCCAATGAGCTTGAAAACAGATGGGTGATGGCAATCAATGGTCTGTTTGGAATGCACAATGCCATGCTTCCACTGAGTTATTGGTTTGAGGAAGACCATCAGTGACTCGATCCCGAACATTCCAAAGATGAATAGCGAACAGAGGTGCTGCCCTACGTTGCATCTCTGTCGTCCAACTTTCGACTAACATTTCTTATGCATCTGTTACATCTGGACTTGGAACAAAGCTTAGAGCCAGCAGCATCTTGACGTGAAGACGAAAATCTTCGTTGTCACGATACTCTTCAGTCAGATGAGAATCTTAAACTTTCCTCCATAAACACTGTCCTAAATGAAAAAGATATCCAACAGGCTGTGTTGTGGGAATCACAGCATTCTGACTAGCTTTCTTAAAATCAGCCATCACACTTATCGGATTCAAAGTTGGTTTCAAATCACGAAGCTTCTGGAAGACGCGGATATATGTTATCTCACATTTATCTTGTAGAAGAACATAGATCAAAGGAACTGCAGATCTGTCGACCAATGCATGAATGGGAAAACATAGAAAACTAGCTCCGGCGCCATTTTGAATGTTCCATCCATGAACCAATGACGATGCTGCTCCAGTCCAGAATGCCAAGATTTTCATCCGTGCCGAACATCAGAATGGGATTGGCATCATTGGCTCCAGAATCCCAAAAAATGAAATTCATGTTTCTCAGAGTGTTTTGAAGAGCTCCAGGGAAGAAAATTTCGGCAACTGTTGTTGGATTCGAGAACGGCTGTTTGGTTCGTTTCCATATTCCTTCGATCGTTCTCTGTGATGCTGTATATGCTGGAAGATGCCTTGCTGCCTCCAGTGATATTCCACCTGTACTGTGTTGAACTATCTGCCTTGGTTTCTCTACACCAGTTGCTGCTCTTCTTCGCATCTCAGCAACAGATTTCGCTGCTTCATTCTTTGCCAGATCTGGTGGATGATCATGTTCTGTAATCAATGTTGCGTCATTGTTGATCACCTTTAGACGTCCTCTACAACTTTCCTCAACGCACCTCCATGACATATTCCCATCAGCATTAACTCTTGCTTTTCAATACCGAGACCCTTCATATAACAACTCTTTTCCTTTCTGCGATTCTATCTTTTCCATATCAATGACTGCTCGATAAAATTATAAACTTTTTATTATTATTAATATTATAATTAATTATAATTATATATAATTATATATATAATATATAAAATATATAATTATAAATAATTATAATTATTTATAATAAATTATTAATATAATATAATATTATATAACGCTATTCTCCACCATTACCCATTTAAACTGAACAGGAATTCAAACCAGCATCTATATATACCCAATTCATTTACCAAAAATTACTTGAGCGTGGAAATAATGGGATCCAAGCAGTGCCGGCTTTAAGTATAGGCGGCTTGCCTAGAGCCTGGGTCGGTAAAATGATGACCGCAGACTTATAATTAAATGTTAAAAAAAAATTTAGAATTAAAACATTTAGTTTAATTACTTTTTTTATTAATAATTTTTATTTGATACATAAATACAGTTAAATTTGAACTGAATCTTGGTTGTTTATTTATTAAGCCAATTATAGCTTTGGTTGCTAAGGTTAATGGTTGTTTCCAAAATAAATTTGGCTGAGTTCACCGATATGTTGATTCTAGGACTGTTCATCAAAGGACGATTCATCAAAGGACTGTTCATCAAGGACTATTCATCAAGGACTATTCATCAAGGGACTATTCATCAAAGGACTATTCATCAAAGGACTATTCATCAAGAGGACCGTTCATAATAAGGACCGTTCATCTAATGTCTATTCATCCAGCGGACTATTCATAAAAAAAAAGTTAATAAATTTGTTTAAGATGTTATTTTCAACCAAAATATGTTACCAAATCGTGGAGTAATTTATATCAAATTTACAGTGCTACTGTGCTTGTATCCAAATACTTTATACTTTATAAAAGAACTAGCGGGGTAACCGGCGTTGCCCGAGGTTTTTTGATCGTTTTTCTCGCTTGCTCTCACGCTCCCGGTCGCTCTCTTTTCCCGCTTGTCTCCCGCTTCCGGTTGGCTTACCGTTCCCGATCGCTTTCCCGCTCCCGGTCACAGCACTAGCAAAACTAAATTTTGCTGTTTTCGTAAACCGTATATGTACACATTCACAAGGCAACAAACACATCAAAGCATCACGCATGCCCGCTTTGTCAAATCTGGCATCGTTCGTTTAACCCCAAGGGGCCACGCTTAAAAGATACTTATGCCTCAAGCAATCAACAAGTTTGTAGAAGACATGGTTGTAATATACAACAATTTTATTCGTCACATACAGTAAATAAAAAACTGGACAAGAAATAAAGTCAAGATCTTAAGATCAAACGAGCAAAAAACAATTGAATAAAAAGTTAAAAAAAAACTGCCTTCAACTGTTCGTACAAACTGTAGGTATATACACACTCAAACAGCCAGATACTATACACCTCAAAACATCACTAACACCCGGTCTACCACTTCTGCCAAACTTCAAAGAGACGCACACGCTCGCTTTAGCGAGGTCAGGAAAGGTCATTTCAAAGAGACGCTTACGCTCGTCGATAAATCAACCAGACTCAGATTTCATGCATGCTTCAAATAAAAACTAAATACATTGGAAATCATTTAATTGATATAAAAACCTATTTTGTTTTTGAATAAAAGTAGCGGTAGCGAATAGCGCTTAGAACAGCTAAAAAAATGTAGCGGCGCTGTCATCAACGATCTTGTTAGCCAATAGTACCGCTCTTAACAACCCTGGTTGCCATCATTATTTTTTTTAAATTACTGATATGTTTAAAATTTACTTTATCAAAGATGAAGAACTGTCTTTTAAAAATACATCAAGTTATTTTACGCTGAAAATATCTTGGGTATATATTGATAAAGGTTGTTGATGAGTGGCTTCAAAATTTGATGAATAGTCCCCTTGATGAATTGACTTTAGATGAACAGTCCTTATGATGAACCGTCCTCTTGATGAATAGTCCTTTGATGAATAGTCTCTTGATGAATAGTCCCTTGATGAATAGTCCTTGATGAACAGTCCCTTGATGAATCATCCTTTGATGAAAAGTCCGCATACCGATATGTTCACCTTTACCGAAAACACAAGCTACAACAAGCTGAGGTTATCACCTCAGGATTTTATAATAGTAGAGTACGGTCACTATTAAATAATTAATTGAACTCTATGCAATAACTTTTCTTTGCAATAATGCAAATTGCAAAAGTAGGCCTACCTCTCGATTTGATGGTTTCACTATAAAGATGATTTATTAGCTCTAATGTTCTGGGGTTAACTATTATTCTCTGCAATCATTAATATCCTATAAAGAACTTCAAGTGTTATTTCAATCAAAATGGTTTCAGTTCAATTTTAATTTTAATGTTTAAATTTATGCACAAATAATTATATTCACACAAATTTTTTCCATAGAAATTGCAAAAATATAAAATATTATTATTAGCTTATATTATTTTGAAATAAAAATTTTTTCACGAATTAGGCTAAACTTATTTTTGCTAGGCTACAAGAGATTTACAAAAATAATTTTAAATTATTTTTTCGGCGTTTTTGTCAGGGCTATTTTGTTGCCCCTCATTTCATTGAGCCGTTTTGTCCGAGCTATTTTGTCAGGGGTGTTTTGACAGGTCGATTTTGTCCAGGCTATTTTGTCGGGGCACCCTAGCTGAGATACCCGGCATTGCCCGTGTTGTTTAGGCCATAAAACTCTCATGCATATTTCCATCAACATGTGCGTGAGCTTGTTTGTTCTCACGTGCATACTTCTGTAGTTATGTTGTGAGTGTGCTTGCACGCAGACTTATATCCTAATGTTTTGCGTATGTTTTAAATTGCTTGCTAGTTTAACTATACAAATAAATATCAGAGATAAATAAGTTTTAACGTACCCCTGAGACGAAATATCAGTCAATTTCGTGAACGTCTTCTAAAAGTTTGTCATGGATTTGTTAATAAATTATATATAAGTTATAACTAAAGGTGTTCCTTATTCATCATTATTTATTTTTGAAACGTCCCTATTCCACGTTAGGCTAGGGTTGGACGTTTTTTCCATATCAGGCCCCTCCACAACTCACGATCCAGGACAGACTGCCGCTTCAGGCCGAGCTCATCCATATCTTTCTTCACACATTCCAACCAAGTCTTTCTACTTCTCCTTTACTTTTCACTCCAACAACATCCACATCTCTACATGCTGAAACCCAATCATCTGCACTTTTATGCTCCAAATGTCCAAGCCGCCTTAGTCTTCCACGCCTCACCACATCAGCCACACAAGGAACATCCAGAAGGCTATACAAATCCACACTGCCTGCACGATCATTCAACGAAACACCACACATCCATCTATCTAACCATCATACGCTCTGCCCTTTCTAAACTTCTTAGATTTTCCACCTTCATAGACCATGTTTCAGTGCCATAAACAAGGACACTTTGAACACAGGCCCTATACATTTTTTTTTCACATGAAAGGATGCACCCCGGGTAATCAAAATAGGAGATAACTCTTTGAATTTAGCCCACGCAGAACGCACTCTAGCTCTCACCGCCTCTTCTACACCTCCTACTGCACCTAATGTGTCACCAAAATAATTTATTAGGCAAAACAATGTTTGGTGGTTCAGCTAGTATACATATATATATATATATATATATATATATATATATATATATATATATATATATATATATATATATATTTATATATATATATATATGTATATATATATATATATATGTATATATATATATATATATATATATTTTATTCGGTTACAAAGTTATTTGCAAAATACGAAGCAACAAAACTTAAGACACGTTAAGCTAAAACTTCAAGTATCGAGTTCAAGCTTCATGTCAAACGCATTACTTTACACATCTAAGTGATTTTTTTTACGGGTCACAAAAAATAATAGTAGTCATAGTAATTTAAATAAAGTAATAGTAAATAATAAGTAATTGTAAGGGGTTACCCAAGTTTCTAGAATACTAAAACTTATAAATCTCCTTATTATACGAAAAGTGTGAAAATGCGCCAAAATTTAGAAAGTGCGGAAAATTCAAAATTGTGGGGTTCAAAAGTTGTTTTTATGAAAGCACATCTTTTAAATTATTAAAATTCTACCAAATAACAAAAAACCGCATTTCTAACTATAATCTGCACTCAGATCTACTTGCTCATTTAAGGACATTTTGTAATCGCGTTGCGATAATAATGATTCTACCCTGCCTTGAGACGCCGTTTTTAGCTGTTAGATGCTTCGTTTAAAGGCAACATGCCTTGAGACGCCGAATAGTTGCCATGAGACGCCGTTTTTCCGCCTTGAGACGCCGATTTTGCTTTGAGACGAACTATTGGCATTTCCTGGTTTTGATGCGCGCTAAATTAAATGAGTTCGCTTGTCCAAATTAGTTTTTAAATAAAACAAAAAAAAATAAATCTATTGAAAAAAGATAATTATAAAGAAAATAATTTCCGTGTAGTTTCTCCTATGTTTTATCTATATACGTAGCCATAATCTTTCTGATAAAGGTTTACAAATTCATTTTCAGACATTCTGAACTAGGTTTTTTTACAATAAATTGTTTCAATTTTGTTTTCAAGGGGAAATACTGAAATCTTCAAACGTAAGATTTACTGACAAGGCTCTTGTGAACATATTTGTATCCCTCAGAACTTTGGTGAAGCCCTCACCTTGGCCTTGCTTAACTTGCAGATGAAGAATGTAGCATACATGTCATTTTACATCTTCCGCCGGGATGGAAATAATTAATACTGGCCTTTTTCACCACTTTCCGGTTTCTTGGGTTAAAATGAACGTTTACCTATAAAACACTTAGAAGAATGACACATCAAGACGCCCAAATTATTAAATTTATAATAATTAGTTTTGCGTGGTGAGATCATGCACATCTCGCATATTTAACTTAACTTACCATATTCCCACATTCTCAAAGCCCGCCTTTAGTCATTTTAGCTTGACAAATTTGCTGTTAGGTTTTCAGTTTGTTAGTTTGATAGAAATAATGTCTCGTACGTTCTTGAGTGAAATTTTGGAAAGTGAAGTGATAGAGGTAAGTATTTTTAACTTAATGTTTGGTTGTTCTTGGACGCCGATGGCGCCTGTTAAAAATTTATAAATGAAATCTAAAATTCAATTTATTTCAATTTATATATGATTTAAACATAAATTTTTAGTAAAAAATTTGTCTCTACCGCTGGGAATTACATCTTTAACTTCTAACATTTTTCTCTAAGAAATACCACCATGGTTTCCTTGGTATCAAAATCTATAGCAAGCTCCTTCGGATCATTTGGCTTCTGTTGACAAGTAATTACAGTTCACCTTTTAAAAGTGTTGAGCTTAATCGTTATTTAATTTAAAATCCTAATTAAAGCATTCACTTAACACTTTCAGCTCTTTCGTTCCAATGTGGCAGGTTTTGCCTGCTCATTTTGGCCAGCAAGCTACTTCCACTCATTTGGCTTCTGTTGTCAAGTAATTACAGTTCACCTTTTAAAAGTGTTTACCTTAAAAATCTTAAATAAAGCATTTACTTAAAACTTTTAGCCCTCTCGTTCCAAATTCAGAGTCGGCATCTTTGCCATTGGTGAGCTAATTTATTTTTTTATGTTTTATGGCTAGACTGCAATTAATAAAAATTGTTATAAAGAAGTTGTCAACTGCATCAAAATTTATTATATATGGCAAAACCACCAATATTACAACAATAAGCCAAAACTGAATAAATACCTGTGACAAACATAATATATAGACTCTCATCAATCAGAATTATTTTTACAGGTAAAACAACGGAAAAAATTTAAGTGTCCGCTGTGCCACAAATTTTGTCTAAGTTGCCTCCTCACTTGCGCAGCAAAAAACACAAGGTCGAAAATCCCATTGCTCTGGTAACTTCCCCAGCCGACTACAAAAGACGGAAGACTGGGAATACAAAAGATAGGAGAACGTGCAAATTTTGCAATGTGAATGTAATCAGAATGGATATGCATGTTAAACTTTGTCATTCCGAAAATATTTATAATGATCTGAATGTTAATAACATAGATTCTAATGTACCTGAAATAAATGCATGTAACCCTCTAACTCTGCACCCTAATAATGACAATTTTTTAAAAATAACTGGCCCTAGCAAAAAATTAGAGATAAAAAAATGTTTTTTTAATTTTTCTAACTATTTGGCATCGGCGGGGGGGGGGGGGGGCAACAAACTTGGTTCCAAAAGAATATTTTTGCTAGGACAGCATAATTCAACTTATCAATATCTTTTTTAATTTTAATAATTATACATCTTTTAATAATTAACTCTTGATAAAAGTCTTGATTGTTACTTAATATATTGCGAAATTGTTCAAGTGTAGGCGCTTTTTTATTTACAATGTAGTATTTAATAAGGCTTTTTATAATGTTGCCATGTTCATACTCCCACCTAGAGATGGGAATCGAACCGAACTCGAACCCAGATTTTAGCATTTCAAACCGAACTCGAACGAACCCAAATTTTTATGCACCGAACTCAAACCGAACTCGAACCCATTAATGGTCGAACTCGAACCCATTAATGGTCGAACTCGAACCAAACTCGAACCCAGTTAAAACACCATCTGAACAAAATTAAAAAAAGCCAACCTAGAAAATTAAATGACAATATTGGGCCAAGCTTTTTAATATCATTTATTTGATTATTTTTCTTTGCTTTTTTATCTATGAAAAAGAAAAAACGGACCAGCGTTATTTGTTTTGTTATTGTTTTCATTGTTATAAGCGGCGGCATTTCTATCCAATAATTTACAATGGATTGTATCATTGTTTCTTCTCCATCGAAAAAACTTGATATAGCGAAAGTTAGAAGTGATTGTAAAAACTTTGATAAGCTGGTGTCTCAAAATCAGGCGCGATTAGTAGATGCGACATGGACAAAGAGTCCTATTTGGAATAGTTTCAAGTGTGTTTGCCTTTTGAAGATGGTAAAGATGAAATGATTAAATTTAAATTATGTCTATTAAACTATTATTACATTCAAAGTCATTACAGTTTGGGTGTTATTTAAAATATTTTTATAAGTATGGTGCTATTTAAAATACTTTTATTTTTTACATTTACTTTATTTGCATTCAACAGATTTTGAAAAAGCAACTAATATTTTTAAAATACAATTACAATTTCTGATTTGTTCTTATTTTAAATAATGTTAAAATAAATGTACCTATTATTTGTGTATTAAAAAATTGAACTGAACTCAATCAATAGTCATCACATTTCGAGCTAAACTCGAACAAACTTTAACTGGTCGATTACATTCGAACTCGAATAAAAGTCGAACCGAACTCGAACCCCACAGCAACCGAACCCGAACTGAACTCGAACCCCACAGCAACCGAACCCGAACCGAACTCGAACCAAAAAGGGACCGAACCCGAACCGAACTCGAACCCAAAGGGGACCGAACCCGAACCGAACCCGAACCCAAAAATGATCAACCGAACCGAACTCGAACTTCTAATTTTGGGTTCGATTCCCATCTCTACTCCCACCGTACCCTCTGGCTGGAGAGTTTGTCTGCAGGCTCGTCTGAAGGGATATCAGATGAAGCAGCTAAAGTATCATGGAAGGGTTCACCAGTTATTGTGCTAGTTGATGCAGATGTTTTGTTATAAGCATATCTAACTTCCCCCAAGAGCAAATTGGCAGCCCCCTTTTTGGACTGAACAGAGTAGTGAATTTCAGCAGTTTTGCTTGAGTGCTGCATGTGTTTGGCTGCCATGTATCGGCTGCTGGGATTGTTTGCAGCAATTTCAGAGGCCATGAATCTTCTTATCGTATTACAAGAAACATCATGAGGAAAACCGAGGGAGTTATAGCACTTTGTCAGTTTTATTCTAATCTAATGAGTGATGATGTAATTTGTTTGCCTTAAGATGTGATGAATATGCATGTTGTGTCTATGTTAATATTTTTTAAATGCTTGTTTCTTACTTTTAAATAGTAATTGAATAAGTTAAAAAGTTGGGGTTCAAAAATTATGGTTGCGCCTCCGTAAACTCCCGTAGTTTTGTGTTTATCAATTAAAAATGGTGCACAATCTGAATCATCATTTATATCAACAAGATGTTCTAGGGTGAAGTTTGTGAAAACGCAGGGGCGTGGAGCGTTACAAGCGGTTAATGAGATAATAAAGTGATTTCGTAAACTAAGCATAATATTATTTAAAGTATCTTTGTCATAACTGTAAATTAAACTATTGGGAAATGTTTTATAGAGTTGTAAGATATCATGACTTTTGGTGTATGCAGGATAAAATTGTCGAAAGGAATACAGGTAGGTGCTATCGATGAAGGTTTAACTTGTCGGACTCCTCGACCATTTACTATAACTAATTTACATTTAAGAAACAAAGGATTAAAATACTTCTCTTCTACATTTTCAATATTTAATTTATCTTAAGACGATCCACGGTTTTCTACAGTTTTTTCTTTCAGCTTCCCGTGTAAGCGATTTTGTACATTTTATTTTCTTTCAGCTTTCCGTGTAAGCGATTTTGTACATTTCATTTTCTTTCAGATTCCCGTGTAAGCGATTTTGTACATTTAATCTTCTTTCAGCTTTCCGTGTAATCGTTTTTGTACATTTCATTTTCTTTCAGCCTCCAGTGTAAGCGCTTTTGTACATTTCAATTTCTTTCAGCTTTCCGTGTAAGCGATTTTGTACATTTCATTTTCTTTCAGTTTCCCGTGTAAGCGATTTTGTACATTTTATCTTCTTTCAGCTTTCCATCTAATCGTTTTTGTACATTTCATTTTCTTTCAGTTTCCCGTGTAAGCGATTTTGTACATTTCATTTTCTTTCAGTTTCCCGTGTAAGCGATTTTGTACATTTTATCTTCTTTCAGCTTTCCATCTAATCGTTTTTGTACATTTCATTTTCTTTCAGTTTCCCGTGTAAGCGATTTTGTACATTTCATTTTCTTTCAGTTTCCCGTGTAAGCGATTTTGTACATTTTATCTTCTTTCAGCTTTCTGTGTAATCGTTTTTGTACAATTCATTTTCTTTCAGCTTCCAGTGTAAGCGCTTTTGTACATTTCCATTTCTTTCAGCTTCCTGTGTAAGCGATTTTGTACATTTTATTTTCTTTCAGCTTCCCGTGTAAGCTTTTTGTACATTTTTTATGTTGTTTAATTTTTTTATTGCATATAAATTACTTTTTCTTTCATCTTGTTCAAGTATTGCATGTAAACCTTTTTTTTAGCATCATGTGTTGCTTTTGTACATTTTGTTTCAACATACTGTTAGATTTTACATTTTTGAAATAATTTAATTTCAATATTGTTTGACTTATTTCCCTGGTATGTGCAAGATTGTGAAAATTTGAAAATTGTGGCACATAGGTTAAATTCAAAGCTAGAAACTCGGGTGAGAATAAGATGCTGTCAAAATTATGGGAAAAGTATAAGAAAAAAAATCAAAAGATGGTAATGTAAAATATCAATTTTTTCACTTCAGTAAATATACTATAAAACTGTCACAAAGTTTTTGAACTAATTCTTATAATACCTGCTCTTTCTCAATTCCAGAACCACTAAAGATAACTTTAAATTCTCATCAAAAATGTTATCAATCACAAATTGCTGTGATTCAATTGTCTAAGACACATTATCATAAAATTATTTTAATTTACAATAAATCTAAATTATTTTAAATCATAGTATTTTATTTATTTCCCTTATCATGTTAATCTTAGTGTCTTCTATCACTCATTCATCATATCAGTTGCTAAGTCTAAGTAGTTTCATCATTTTCAATCACCAGTAACCAACCATCATTAAATTAAGTTATAAATTATTTATCACCATATACCGTGACATCCTCGACACAAACAATCTTAAGTGTTTTTGTCTTATATCTCTCACTTTTTCATCAACTTTCTTTATTAAGATCTCATTTTGGACCAACGGTGAACAAAACACACATGCTTTTAAATAAAAGATGTAAGTCTTACTTTTATGTCCTTAGGACTACACTAGACTAGACTACTATAAATTAGGTCACTAGTTCACTAGGTCCTTATGTATGTCTTTTTCAAGTTTTTCAAAGTAGTCACTAGTACTGACTAGTAGTCCAGTTGACTAGTAGTCCATGTCTCATCTTTCCAGGTACCAGGAGGGTTGTTACACCAAAAGTTATTGAATTCAATAAAACAACTTGCTCTTTAAATTTTACTTTAAAACTTGTTATAAAAACTCTTTTAAGTGGGGTTTAAAGTTTAACGGAACAATTTTTCCGATAAAAATATATTATATTGCAAAAAACTATTGACTTATTATACGTATATAAGCATGTGATATTTTATAACGAATCAGAAGCCAAAAATTGACATTATGACATAAAGTTTATAAATAGACAGAAGGGAGTATCTCTGAAATCTTAATTAATTTTTAATTTTCATAATTTTATTGAAAACCATCATAATTCTTAAAATGTGAGACATTTGCGTGCTACAATTTTTAAATTTTCAAAAAAATTGTTTACAGGAGTTTCTTCTAATATCTCTTTAAATAGATAAAATTGATCTGTCATTTTAAGTACAAACAATTTAATTTGATGGATAGCTTAACTCTTTAAAAAAAACTTTTTTGTCAAAATTTATTAATTATACCTTAAATGAAAAGGTTTTTATTTGGCACTAGTCGTGCAACTACAAAGTTCAAACTTTAAATACTCATTCAGAAAAAGCTAGATTGAAAAAATAAAAAATTTGGTCACTAACTTTTAATTAGTTTAAAAATTATTGAAGCAAAGCAATGAAATCACTTTAGTTAACATTTTAATTCCGTATTTTGTTAAATGTTGAGCTACAAAACTATAAATTCAGATACAATTGTCCAAAATTATCTAAAGTTTCATCCTATGAAGTTTGGTTAAAAAATTCGCTTTTGTTTAAAAGTTATTTACTTAAAACAAAGTACCGAAAGCTTCATTGAAATCGTACACTTTACAAAATATACTGTAGCTTAAATTTAACATTAAACGTTTAGCTACAACGTTAAAACTTAATAATCTAAAGAAACATATTAAAAATTATTATCATTTTTCGAATATCAAGTATGGTTAAAAATCTTCAATTGGTAAAAAAGATATTCACTCTATGGAATAAGTCTTTTTATCAATTAAACAGTTAATGGATGAGCTATAAAACTACAGTTACAGATAACTGTTTTAAATTACCCTTTCTATTACTGCCTCAAATTTGGTTGAGAAATATTAATTGGTTAAAATGTTATTGTTGAAAAATCGAGCCAAAAAACTGCACGAGTGCTAACCATTACTTAAATACCTTCACCATGGCTGTAAACATTGACCTTCAAAACTCAAAATTTTGAATTCTTTTACGAATTAGTTAAGGTTTTAACATGTAAAGTTTAAATAAAATATTTCAAGCGGTCTGGGCGTTATTCATGAATAAAAAAATTAGAAAAAGTTGTCTTTGCTTTTTTTAAAATACTTTACTTTTTAAAAATAATTTTACTTTTCTTGAATTGAGGCGAATGAATTTTCAGCATCAAATACGGAAAAACAAAATTATTTTTTCTAAATTAAAGCATAAATTTTTTTTGTTTACTTCAAGCAGCTGCATCTCACGATTTTCAATAATGGCTTTTTGGCAGCTTTCAGCATTTTTATTTTCTTCCAACATTTTTTTAAAACTCACTGAATCTGATTCATGTGAACATTTTGAGATCTGACCATGTAATACTTTTTGTTTAACCTCTAAGTCTTTCAGCCTAATATTCTCCAGCTTTAAAGCATCAATTTTCTAGAGAATATGACAGGAATAAATTGGGTTTTAGAACTTGTGAGAATAAGATGAGTTTTAAAACAAAAACAAGCATATCCATTACCTTCAGCTCCTCATCTTGTGAAACATGCAATGCTTCCTGTTGTATCTTTTCTATGCGAGAGACTTTTTCCTGAGCTAGATTCAGCTGTTGTAAAAGTAGCTGGTACTCCCCATCCAGTAAGGCCTTTTCAACTTCAAGCTGTTGCATCATTTATTTATGCAATAAATAAATTACAATAACATATCAGTGATGGGCATTTGGAATTTCTGAATTTCCATTATACTGAAAGTGAGTAAAAATTGGATAAATCCATTCGTGGCTTAGAAGTCTAACAATTAACGCCACGTTAAACACTGTCAAACTTAACTTTAAAGGGTTACCCGGCCACATACTATTTAACAGCAATCACACAGAAAACTCAAACAAAAACAATTCCCACACCATCATGCATTGAAACTTGAGGTTTATGCTATAACAACATTCAAATTCAAACATGTACAATCATGCCACTTATGCAAAATTCAGTATAATCTAATCAAATTTATACAATCTTTCAATACATGCAAACTGCACTCCAGCAACATCTGTGTTCAGCATACATAAACTAAACTCTGCTGTGTTTCAGATACAGGCGTGACAGTAGGGTTTTTAGAAAGAAAGTTCAAAAACTAATAATGTAACAGGGTCATTAAGAAAATTTAACAGTCCAAGAAAACTACGGCATAAAAACCATATTAAGAAAAACTCAGTTATTGAGTGAGGAACAATGACAGAGAGAGAAGATGAGAATGCTGTGATTGATGGTTTGAGTTATGCAGTTGTGCCTGTGTTTTTTTTAACACCTGCTTCAAAATTCAGATATTAATATGGAAAGAAGAAAGTGAATAGATGAAATTGCAGGAAAGAAAGAAAGATAGAGCTAACAGTTCTGTGTGTGGCTAACTATGTCTTTGACTCGTACTATAGCGGAATGTTAGTCACTTACTGAAGGTGGTTTTATTATTATTCTGGAAAATTTTATCGATTTTATATTCAATTCTGAAAAATTAAAAATTTAAAAATTATTTGCTTTGCTCTTATAACTGAGCCATCCCCAAAAAAAGATGCAATTTAACGCTTCAGTTTAGACTCAACCTGACTATGGAACATTTAAAATTTCATCAATCATCTCCCAATGTCCACAAAGAACCATTGAGCCGTGGTTACGTGTGATAGGTGCACATTTGATCTAATCGCTGAAAATCCGCTAGTCCAAGGTATTCTCCACCACAGAACACGTCTTGATCGGGTAGTTGACTTCTAGAATTGATGAATACTTCCTGGTCATCCCACCATCATCTGGCAACTTCTTAAGGTTGAAGTCATTCGAAATAATTGTAGGCGAAGGTGAGGACAGATTATTACTTTTAATAATCACCAGGGGCAAAAGTGAAGATTTTTTACTTGATCGGAAAAAAGTCGTACATCTATCACAACCAGCATCATATAACTGCAAGGTCCGTAAACATATATCATCTTGTACATTAATAGTTGGTTTTTGCTGTTTAACCCGTTTTAGACCATCGTACGTTTTACGAACACACTTATTCTTGGCATTGCATAAAATTAAGCTTAATTTTTTTCCTGTTATAAGTTTTTTTATGTTAAGAAAGCTTCAATACACTGTATAAAATTTTTTAAATAATTTTTTTATTCATATTAAGTAGTTTAATCTGGGTTAGAAAGTGAGCATTTTTAAGGTTTTCGACCGACGTTACTCTACAAATTTATTATGCTAATTTCATGGAAGTTATCATAACAAAAGTTTGAAATATCGAAAGAGGATGTACTCAAAAGTAAACAACAACGTTAATTAAATTTAATTGTGTTTACACTAACCCACAATCTGAACATGTATGATTGATGCTCCTTTTACGATCGTTGGTCATATAGGGTACTTTGTAAATGTAAATTTATAATGCGCTTTTTTTAAAAAGTCACAAAAGCGCGTATGCGAACAAGTCAAAGTTAGTTTATTCAGCTTATAGTTGTGCAATAGTTGAATTAGTGATAGTGTTTTTTGCAATTTTCATTCTTCGAATGAAATGTTTGTAAATTTTAAAAATGAAAGGCGTCCAACAGAACGTATTTTCACGTTGAAAGAAGCTATGGAACTAATTCTTGATGATGATAGCATTGATGTTGACAACCTTGTCATTCTTCTGCCCGGCGCCTCATAACACGTGATTGATGAATAAGCAAATGTAATGTATCTGAGAAGGTAGAAATTGATTATACAAATGATGAGATGGGAATAGACTGTGTCGGTTCTTTGTGTGAAGAAATGGAGGTCGCAAATACGGTCAGTTCAATGCCGCGGCAACCAAAACACCAAAAACAATTGAAATGCAGTTGGACCAAAAAAGAGTAATTTGAATAGCCACTTTTAAAACAGTCTATAATGACTTTGAAACACCAAAATGGTGCTTTGTTTGAAAAAACCCAATGAGCTGTTTAGATTGTTTTATACTGATGAAATGAATTCATGCGCAGTTGAAGAAACAAACCGATAGAGAAGATTCAGCAACTGTCGGGTTGTTGCAACAAGAAATGTTTTACCAGACATTTGTTATGATGGCCATGGTCACAATCTGGAAAAGGTGAAAACAGTAGGTCGCTATAAACTAGAAAACTGTACACTCTGTACATGTGTGCCAAGTGCTGCAAACTACTTGATCAGAATTATTTTGGTGCTTTCCACACACTCCGGCTCTGAAACGACTATCATGAACGACTATATATATATATATATATATATATATATATATGACAATAAAAGTTTAATGGAAAAGTTTTTGGCTAATTGTAGTCTCGAACAGAGAGTTTTGTGCCGAAAGGTCGAGAATTTGGCTCGAAAAGTTGTTTCTGCCAAATGGCGAGTTGTGTTTCTTGGAGCGTGTCTCAAAGATAAATTGATTCCACAGTTTATTCGCAATATATATATATATATATGCCCAATCCCAACTAATGAAACTCAGTACAGTCCTGGTTCACTCTTTCATCTACCTACCTGCCCTTCTTCATCCTCCATCGACCACAAAACAGCGTGTCCCAGAAAATCTATTGCATCTGACCTCTGCTCTAGGAGCTAGTCACCAATGACTATAAAAGTTTCCCGCCAAAGACCTCGCTCCCACGACTGTGGTCTCCGTTGCTCAATTTCACCATCCTCCTTACTTCCTCGAATTGGTGTTCACAACTACCATAGCAAATGTCCCTCTCGTCTACGTCCGATCGTCAGCATGATTCCAAGCCTGCATACTTCATACAGTCTTTGTTTGCCTTTTCACCCAACTTCTGTTGCCCCTGTGCCCCCTGTGGAGCACAAACCTGAATTTCCCTTACAATGTATTAGATCTGCACTCTGTAGTAAGAGTTCATATATATATATATATATATATAATTTAATTATTCTTAGGATATAACATCAAATTATTAAAGTCAGAAAACGAATATTAACTATTGCAAGGAGAAAAGGAGAGGAAGCGGGAGAACGAGAAGGAGCAGGAGAGTGACGGGATCAGGGAAGGAAACAGGAGCAAGAAAGAGAAAAACCTCTAAAAACCCCAGCGCAACGCCTGCTGGTTTGTATATAAAAATGGTGTATTCGTCATTTTAGAATAATTATTTTCGTAATAACATTTAATTTTTAATTTTTTTATTGTTCAAGTAGATGTATTTCAATTACAGTTATTGAAACTTGTATAGTGTGACTAATGGGGTTACACGGCATTGCCCTGGATTTTTATAGGTTTTTCTATAGTTCTTGCTCTCCCCGTTTCCATCCCTGCTTGCTCTCCTGCTCCTTCTCACTTTCCTCTCCCTTCAGCTTCCGGTCCTGCTCGTTCTCCCACTCACTTTCCCAATCTCGCTTGCTCTTCTGCTCCTGCTCGTTTTTCCGCTTGCTGTCCCGCTCCCTTTATTTTTTCATCTCCCTTCAAACTTCTCGTTGCCCATAAAACATAAAATAGATTTGGTAAAAGTTGCTTGTTAAACTTTGTTACGTAACTAAATTTGAATTTGGTTATACGCAATAATCATTGATGTTCGTACATCGGGTATTGGCCTAGGAGGTTTTTTGCTGATACAAAATGAAATAAGCCGATTTAAAAAAATTGATAAAAACCTTCTTCTTAATGAGAACCATGTAGTGTCAAAATTTAGATACTTATTTTTATTTATATAGATTAAGTGCTTATTATCTTCCTAAAAGTTCTAGAACAATTCTATAGAGCCCTTATACAATTGGCAACATCATAACACTGGTGTCAGAAGTGGGATGTGAAAGGAATGTTTTCGAAATTATTAAAGGAGCTTTCCGTGACTGAGTTGATACAGGAGCTAAAACAATGAGAACTCAACAATAAAGAAAAAAATCTGAGCTCGTGGACTACATCTGAACAGCAGTGGAAAACCCTGGTTTTGATCCAGACGAGTACAGATTTAATCTCTATGAAACCTTGGCCAATTGTTTCAAAAAAGCACAAAAGAAGACAGTGAGAAGGATGGAAGAAGCACTTGAGAAAACAAGAGAAGAAAATAAAGCAGCACAACAAAAAATATAAGAATTAATTCTTGGTGGTCAGGTCTGCCCTGGAGACGTATTGGCAGCAAACGGTGTGGAGTTGTTAGCGGTGGACGACAAAATAGATAAAAACTGGAAATCTCGTAGTGGTTTTCCTGACTATTATCAGAATGGTGAGGCTATTGGGAGTCTGGTGGCAGAGACAGCTGATATGGTTCTGGAACAGTTTGTTGCTGGTGTGAGTTGTTGCGGGAGTGGTAACGTGAGAACGAGTGGGAAAGGATATGGGATAGCAAGCAGGAAAAGAAAAGGAAGCGGGAGAACGACCGGGAAAGCAAACGGGGAAGGAAACGGGAGTCACAGAGAAAAACGATAGAAAAACCTCTAAAAACCACGAGCAATGCCAGGTAACTCCATTAGTCCCTTATATTTCAGGATTTGTCGGCTTTTCGTTTATAGCACAAAAAAATTTTTTAAACATCTTTTTGAATTTATATATGTAAACATCTATATAATTGTGTTTGATTGGTTTTCGTTTTAAATAATAATAATTATTTTTCATTACAATTTTCTTTTTAATTTCATACTTTAATAGAATGCATTGTCATGAGAAGCGAGCCTATATTTCAATTTTCTGCTTGATTGGATTGTTGATTTTATTAACGGAAATCGAACTAAAATAGCGTTACGAAATCGACGAGCCAGCAATAAACAAAAAGTAAAGTCATGTGATCGCGAGACAAAAATCATATAGATCGTACTATTTACAACACTTCCCCTTACGATCTATACAAATTCAATCGACGCGATCATATATGATATATTCATTCATTTTAGTTTCGATAGGCAAAATGCAATCAAACATTTTAACTTTATTATACATCATACATCAGACACAAACAAAGTTTATGTCCAAAAGTAGTTGCGAAGATCAGTAGACAGGCGAGACCAAAACATTCAGTAGAGGACCAGTCTAAAATTTTCGCTATTCATGTAACCATCTGTAACTGTTCAAAGTAAGAAGTTCAAGTTTCGGCATTTGGATGAGACAGTACAAAGATTCTCCTTGTCTTTTGTATCATCACATTAAACCTAATTCCTGAACACACAGTTTATGTTTAGGGGTAAAAAGTCCTTTAGTTAAAATATCTGCAACCATCAATTCAGTAGAAACATAATCCAACTCGATTTCACAATTCTCGAGGGCTTCTCGAATGAAGTGGTATCGACTGTCGATATGCTTCGTTCTGTTATGAAACACTGGGTTTTTCGCTAGTTTCAAGGCTCCTTGGTTGTCACAGATGCTTTTACGAATTTCAGATTCTTCATCAAGAAAACGTTTCAGATGTATAGCTTCTTTAGTTGCTTCAGACATTGCCATATACTCTGCTTCTGTAGCAGAGAGAGAAGCCGTTTTCTGCTTTCTAGCTTCCCAGGTAACTGCTGCTCCAGCATACAAAAATAAAAATCCAGTATACAATCTTCGATCATCTAAATTTGCACCCCAATCAGCATCAACTAAACCAACTAACTCCCTATCAGATTGTCTGAATGTCAATTTCAAATCACATGTTCCTTTCAGGTAACGGAGAACACGTTTTGCAGCATTCCAATGTTCTTTTCCATAAGATGTGTTGAATTGACTCAAAGCACTGACAGCATAGGAGATATCCGGTCGGGTCGATACTGCCAGATACATCAAAGATCCGATCAAATTCTGACATCATCTCCTTCTGTTCGTCTTCATTGTTTGGAGACATACTTTTCGATAATTTCAAACTAGGATCCAATGGAGTTTTAACAATTTTACAATCTTTCATTCCAAAACGATCGAGGATTTCGTCAATGAATTTCTGTTGACTCACAGAAATCAATTTAGTTTTCTCATCCTGAGTAAATTCAATTCCTAAACAGTAATGAATCTTGCCAAGGTCTTTCATTTCAAAAGTTCTCATAAGATCATCTTTAATCTGATTAATTTCACTTGAGCAATTTGATGCTACAATGATATCATCAACATAGATTGCTACAATTGTGATGACATTATTTTTTCTTTTGATGTAAACACAAGGGTCTGTTGTAGATGATTTCATATCCAATTCATGTAACCGTTTGTCTAGTTTCTTATACCATTGTCTTCCTGATTGTTTCAAACCATAAAGAGCTTTGTTCAAAAGATAAACCTTTGAATTCAGTTTTGATTCAAATTCTGGTTGACTCTTTGTTTCAATGATTTCATGTAACATTTCTGGTTTTTCCAAATAAATTCTCTTCTAAATCTCCGTTTAGAAAAGCAGTTTGTACATCAAGTTGATGAACTTCCAATTCAAGTTGAGCTGCCGTCGCCATGATAAAACGTAAACTATTCAATCTCACAACTGGAGAAAAAGTTTCGTTGTAATCAATTCCAGCCTTTTGTGTGTAACCCTTGGCAACGAGTCTCGCTTTTCTGCGCTCAATCGATCCATCTGCTTTAAATTTCGTTTTGAAGATCCACTTTGATTTTACTGTCTTTACATTAACTGGATGGTCAACTAAAGTCCATGTGTTGTTCTTTAGCAAGGCTTCATATTCTGATTTCATTGCTCTTCTCCATTCATCTGCATCAGAACTGTTCAATGCTTCGTGAACTGTCACTGGGTCACTTGAATTAACCAAACAAGCAATTTCTTCAGTGAGCATATCTTCAGGGACGAGGTTGTAAACTTTCTTAGGTCTTCCCCTGCTTCCGTCTCGCAGTAACCTTGGTCGACCTCTTGCCCTTTTCATTTCTTGATCTGGAAATTCTTGAAATTGTGGACTTGATTTCACAATCTCTTCCTTTCTTTCTATTTTTGGAATGTCTACTTCTTCTTTTAAAATAGGCTGCAACTGAGTTTCATTTGTAGAATTCCAAATTTCGGTTTCAACAAATTCAGAGTCAGAAACATTTTGCCTGCTTTGTTTGGATTTGAAGTTATCTGTGAAAATAACATCTCAGCTCTTGGTGATAATTCTCTTTTCTGGAGACCAAAGCCGATAGGCTTTTGACTTTTGATCATATCCAATGAAAATGCATTCACGAGATCTTGGATCAAACTTTCCTTTGCCTGGTTTTTTATTCAAGGCAAATGCTTTTACACCAAAGGTACGTAGATGAGATACAGTTGGTCGCTTTCCAGACCACAGTTTTTCAGGAATTTCACCTTTCAAACTTCTGGATGGACACCGGTTTCTTATGTAGTTTGCTGTGTCTATTGCTTCAGCCCAGAATGAAAGAGGAAGACAAGACTGCAGCATCATACATCTAGCCATCTCAACAAATACAATTCCTTCTTTCAGCTACACCATTCTGTTGGGGAGTGTATTCAACCATTAGCTGATGATGTATTCCACTTTCTTTCAAAAAGTTTTTAAATTTGTTGCTGGTGTATTCTGCACCATTGTCAGTTCTGAGAGTTTTAATTCGTTTCTGCAACTGACATTCAGCGAAGTTTTTAAATTCTTGGAACACTTTCAGAATTTTGCTTTTATTTCTCAAGAAGTAAACTGCACTCCAACGTGAGGCATCATCTATGAATTTTGCAAAATATAGTTTTCTTCCATTCGATTCAGTACACATCGGACCACAGATGTCAGAATGAACAAGTTCAAGTAATTCGGAGGCTCGATAACTGGCTTCTTTAGGAAAAGGTTTTTGAGTTTGTTTGCCACGAATGCAGATTTCAAAACTTTGTAAACTCAACGAATGATCGAACTTTAGACCGAAAACTTTGTTACTTTTCACAAGTTCTTTAAGACTCTGTTGATTCAAATGACCAAAACGCTCGTGCCATGTTTGAATCATATTCTTGGATGCTTCATTTACAACTGCTGCGGAGTCAATTATCTCTTTCACATAGTATAGACCATTCTGTCTTGTTGCTACAGTTTTTACTTCCCCTGTTTCTGAGACAACATAAGCTGAATTTCTTTCAAATACAACTTTGTGGCCATTGTCGCAGATTTTTCCAACGGACATTAAATTCGATCTAAGACCAGGAACGTGAAGAGAATTACTCAGTATGATTTTTTGAATTTTTCCATTTTTGTTGACATCAATTTTCACAATCCCTATTCCAGCAATTGGAGTCGATGAATCATTTGCTAAGCAGAGGTTTCTGTCAACTTTTGAAATTGCAGAAAACTTCGTCTGTGATGGACACATGTGGGATGTTGCACTAGAATCCAAACACCAGGTTGTTCTAGTTGGCTTGGAAGACAGTTTCAGCAGTTTTCTCTATAACATGGTTCGTTTTCCCACCATTTCTTGATTTCTTTTGTGAAGATCGACATTCTCTGGCTCGATGACCTACTTTAGAACATTTGTGACATTTAAAACGAAAAAATGGTTCCTGTTCCTTGACAAATTCTGGCTTTTTAGGAGTTTGAGGTGGTTTTCTACTTGCTATGAGGGCATCTGCAATTGGAGGTGTTCGACTTTTTCTTGATTAGAATTCCTCTAGAAGTTTAATTCTTAGTACTTCAGGAGTTGGCAGTGCATCACGAGATTCAATTGCAATTCTAAAATTCTCATAACTCTCTGGAATGCTGAACAGCAGAATTATTGTTAACAAATCTTTCGGAACTACCATTTCAATTTCATTCAGTTTGTCAACAATGTCAAAAAATGTTTTTACGTGGTCATGCATGTCATTCCCTTCAATCATCTTGTGGAGGATTAGCTGCTTCAAAAGAGTTGCTTTTCTAGCAGGACCTTTTGACTGATATATTTCTTCCAATTTCAACCAGATATTTCTTGATGTGACACAACCTTTAATTTGTTTCAGTTCTGATGGACTAATAATTGCAAGAACTAGGTCCGACATTGCCTTCGAGTCCATATTCGTCCATTCTTCAAGATTTTCATTTGTACATTGCTTAGTTCCATTCACGTAGCCCCAAACATCATTTTTGATTAAAACGGCTTTTATTTGAATTTTCCACGTATCGAAATTGTCCCGGTTTAGCGGTTCAACTTTCCACATCGCCATTTTGGTTGCTGTAATTTCGAACCCGGAACTTTTTTTAAAACGCTAGACGTAACGCTATGTTTCTTAAAACAGTTCGAATTCAACGCAAAATTTATTTTATTGCGCAAAGGAACGTTCTGGGTCCATAACCTGTTAATTTTATTAACGGAAATCGAACTAAAATAGCAATACAAAATCAACGAGCCAGCAATAAACAAGTCATGTGATCGCGAGACAAAAATCTTATAGATCGTACTATTTACAACATGGATGACGGGAAGTTAGTAAATTTTCACTTTCAAGGTTTGCAAGCATTCAAGCAAACAAGACCGGTGGTGAAGTTAATATAAGGGATTTAAAAATCTTCTGGTTTGCTTGTTTTTTAAAATTACCAAAACAATTTTTTTTAATTAATTCAAATATTTTGTATTTAATTTTGCTAGGGATTCCAAAACATAAATTGTTCGGACATTAACTTCATGGTCTCAAAAATTGTGATTTACGAGGTTTTTGAAATGTGAAATAAAAAGCAGATTTTTTCAAACTCTTCCTATAACCATCCCCCTATTAGGACTACCTTCATGCCAAATTTCTTTAATATGGCTCCAGCAGTTCCGATTTATATAAAGAAAAGACAGACAGACATACATACAATAATAATATAAAGTAAAAAGAACTAGTTGGAAAGGGAATTACAAAATCAGCAGAATTAAATATATAATCAATTAAATTTTGCATAATACCAATAAAACCACCTTCAGTAAGCATTTAAAGTTGGACGATATGTAATGACAGCTAGTTACTATTATGTATTTTTAAAAAAGACGCACATCTCGATCAGCTTCATTGTGCTGCATTTCGACTTCTGAAAACTTAATCTTGAGATCAATAATGTTTTGCATTATATCCTCTTGGAAATCCCATAATATCCTGATCTCTTGACTTGAGTCATCCCATATCTATAAAAAAAAATACAAAAAATTTTAACAATAACTTTAAACTTAGCAAATTTCATTGCATGATAATGCTCAAAAGTTTATATTATTTTACATTCAATGATATCCCATAGAGTACACAAGATTTTTGAGCCTAGCCCATCCCATTTTTACAGGCCTAAAATCCCTGTACTTGGCACAAAAATATCAGCCCAGTCCGTCTTGGCTTGACTCAAGCTCAGCCTGTATAAAACTTTAAAATCAAGCCCAGTGTGCACGATCAGTCGACGACATACCACACACACCCATTTCTAAGCTTTGTAGATTCTCAGTCTTCATTGACCATGTTTCTCTGGCATAAACAAAGATACTTTGGACACAAGTTCTATACACCTTTCTTTTTTTTTCTTTTTTTGAAAGTTTATTGAACAGAAACTAAAACATGAATGCAATTAGAAATAAAACAAAGTCTTTTGCTCAAAAGGTACATCCGAAAGGAAATAATTCCTGCTAACTGGGTGACCTATAACTATGAAAAAACTCAAATTTCGCAAACGAGATCTGAGCTGAGGAATGCATATAACAAAATAAAACAACTGAATACGCAATAGAAATACATATATTGATATATATATATATACACATACAAATATTATTTTTTAAATTATGAGTCTAATAATAATAGCAGATATGTTTTTATAGATTTTAAAAATTTTTTTTTTTTTTTTTATTTATTTCTCTTTCACACGCCTTTTCCAAGACAAGTCTTGCTCGAAGGCGAGAAAGGGTTCTTTGCAGAGGCAGCCATTTATAGGCGCCTACCCTTTTAGCAATGCGAGTGAACTCCTTGCTTAAGGGAGTTACGCTGGTGACGCCGGCGAGGTTCGAACTGCCGACCTAACAATCGACAGGCCAACGCTCTACCGCTCTGCCACCAGTGCCTCATAATACTTTAATATAATATAATAATAAATAATGAGAAACTTTCCAATGAAAAGATTGAGATTGGTATACTTGAATAAATGTGAGGACCGGAACATTTAATAGAAAAGGCTTTGTAGTTAGTGCGGGTGAAATCAGTTCAAAAACAATTAACAGAACGCAATTCGTGAGAATGTACATTATAAGATTTTATGAATAAACTAGTGGGGTACCCGGCGTTGCCCGGGATTTTTAGAGGTTTTTCTAATGTTTGTCTCTCTCGCTCCCATTTCCTTCCCCGCTTGCTCTCCCGCTCTCGGTTGCTTTCCCACTCCCGGTTGCTTTCCTGATCCCGGTCGCTTTTCCGCTCCCGCTGTTTTCTCGCTTTCGTTTGCTTTCCCGCTCCCTTTTCCGCTCTCAGTTGCTTTTTCGTTCCCCTTGCTTTCCCAGTTCCTGTTTCCGCTCGCTCTCCCGCTCCTCTCATTTTATGACCAATTTCAATTTTTTTCACTAAAACCTTCCTCCATTGACTCTCAAGCTTGTGTAAAAATTTCATTACGATCGGATGATTGGTGTAGCAACGCATAAAGGACTTACACACATAATCTAATTTTTATATATATAGATTATCGAATGAGGACGGCAACATAAGATTTTCATATTTATACATAAAAATACCAGTGAGGAAAGAATTAATTTGAAGTACTGAGAGTATGTTATTTTCAACCATTTTGATTTACGTAAGACAATTACCTCAGATAGTCAAGATTCCTAATATAAAAGCGCAATGATGTATGTATATCACCCGATTGCCATCTGCAGCTCTGAAAAAACTCACGATGATAGATTCTGAAACGCTGAACACGATTTGTTAAGCCACTTTAGGGTTAAAATGTTTAAATAAAAAGATGTTAGCCATGAAAGTTAGACACTTTGCGGATATATATAAAACAGAGTACATCAGCACTCAATATAAACAAAATAAAATAAATAAATAGGAGTTTGCGGAGCCGTGAAAGTACAACGCTTTGCGGATATATATAAAACATCGTACGTCATCACTAAATATAAACAAAATAAAATAAATAAATGGAAGTTGGCAGACGAACATGGATTTTTTCGTAGGCGGATTTTGTAATTATCAGCCATTAGAGGTTGGTTTTTTCGTAGGTCTTTTTTCCAATATCAGCCATTAAAGGTTTTTTTTCGTAGACGGTTTTTTCCAATATCAGCCATTAAAGATTTAGTTTCGTAGGCGGTTTTTGCCGATATCAACCATTAAAGGTAGTTTTTTTACGTGTGTGAAGTTAGCCTCGAGGTTGGCAATGCTAATTAAAATTAAAAATAAATTGCGTGCACTGGGGCTGTGCTATACATTGTTTGATGGGGTTTAACAAATGGAATCGAATGATATATTTGTGTTTTCTTCGGTTCAACAAATAAAAACGTTATAAGCCAAAAACGACGATTTTCCGACAAAAATTGCATAAAATCAAGCTTGGCTCTTCTTTGAGAAATTCGAACTTTTTTAACTGCTGCACTGGGAATATCCGAGACGCTTGTTTTTAGATAATTCAATATCAAATCCAGCAATGTAACTTTCGCTTCTAAAAGTTAATAAATAAAAACGTTATCGAATAAAACGTCGGACCGTATACCAATTTCTCCGAGAAAACCGAAATGTAAACAAACGCTGCGATTGGACAATCGAGTCTAGCTCACTGTGGCTAATTATGCAAAGTGTCTACTTGATAACACCTCTTAACGAACTTCAGGGAAAATTTTATTTTTAAGAAAAATCTATTGAATTTTACAAAAAAAATTTGTATTAATAAAAGTTTTGTTGAAAAAGTAATTATTTAATCAAATTTAATCAATGCATGCGAGTGAAATGTTTTGTTTGAAACTCTTCCTTAGAAAGCATTAAGAGTGTATATTTTTGGTGAATCCACCTTCTACCTTTTTCGCACTCCACCCAGTCTCCACCTGCACCCTCTCCACCGGACCCGCAATACAAACAATAGTTCGTCCTGTTGTTGGGTAGCAGGATTTCTTTCAAGCTCTCTTCCCTTTCCCTGCCGGATTAAAATAAACGCTTAGATCCAGTCTTCTAATAAAAACTCCTACAAATATACCACAACTGTGGGCATCATTTTGTATTTTAGTCACAGGTGCCTTTTTACTGTTTGTATTGCGGGTCCGGTGGAGAGGGTGCAGGTGGAGACTGGGTGGAGTGCGAAAAATGTAGAAGGTGGATTCACCAAAAATATACACTCTTAATGCTTTCTAAGGAAGAGTTTTTCTAGGCGGTTTTTTCTAATATCATTCATTAAAGGTTTTTTGTAGGCGGTCTTTGACAATATCATCCATTAAAGATTTTTTTCGTAGGCGGTTTTTTCATTATCAGCCATTAAAGGTTGTTTTTTTCATAGGCGGTTTTTGTCAATATCAGCCATTAAATGTTGTTTTTTCCAAAAGCCGTTTTTGTCATTATCAGCCATTACAGATTGTTTTTTTTCGTAGGCGGTTCAAAAGAGAAGGCCTGTCCAAAACATACTCAAGTACAAAATTATCTGTGGTTAGCTGAAAAAAACTCACACGCGAAGTGTGCATAAAGTGCTAGTAGAGGATAATTTTTTGCATTTAGCCAAGGCAAAAAACATTCTAGCTTTGACTGCTTCTTCAACACCTTCTCTGGCACATAGTGTCTCCCAAGGAACAGAAGTTGGTCACACACTCTACCTTTATGCCTGGCTCAACCTCGATTTCACCCAGCATCTCTTCCTGGGTAGAACCACCAGCCACCACACATCTCTAACAACGGAAGCCAACAAGATGTGTCAATCTACCCATTATGCCACTCCATCTGCAAAAGACTGTTTTGTGGATTTATTTTGCATTTTGATTTGCATGGTGCTTTAAAAAAATTATCTGCATATTTTTAGTAGGTTTTATCAAATGATTTTCAAACTTGTTCCATTTTTGCCCTAAAAATAACAAATTGCTGACTGATCTAAGTCTGATAAGCCTTTCATGAATGGGAAATCTAGCTCTCTTCACAGGAGATCCCAAATCTGATTCCAATTCTTTCTTTTGAATAAACGATACTTCTCCCTCAGTAGATTCATTAACGGCAATAACAATGTTGTCAGACACACACACAAGAATCTTCAATTTTTACAGCCGTGTTTTCTAATTCAGCTGTCAATGTTCTACGATTTTATTTTACGTTACTTATTGATTGTGAGGTTTTCATAATTGAACAATGTCTAACAAGCGAAAGGTTCTGACTCTAAAAGAACATGTAGATGTGATAAAGAGGAATACAAATAGAGAAACTGCAATAAACATAGCAAAATCAATAGGCATTGGCAAGACTCAAGTCCCAAATGAGAACAGAGATAAGGATATATGTTTGTCACAATGGGATTGTGTTTAAATTTTCAATTTACTAACGTATTTCATATAAATTCAAAGGATGTGAAAATTAAAGAGTGCAATAATTAGTTATTAAAGAATTTCAGTATACACGACATTTCTTGTGAATTGACGGCCATCGTTGAGAAGTGGTCCTTGCTGTGGATTTGGTTCAATATGTACTTTGACTTGACGGGAATTTCTTGATCGAGAGAGAGCGACATACAGTTGTCCGTGAGAAAATACTGCTGTTTCTAATTGAATTCCTACGTGGTCGAATGATTGCCCTTGACTTTTGTTTATCGTGATTGCGTAAGCCGATATGATCGGAAATTGCCTTCGTTTAAAATGAATGGAAGAGTGGTTTCTGATGGAGCTAAATCAATGCGAGGAATAAGAACGGAATCTCCCTTATTGCATTCAGAGATAATTATTGCTTTGATGCAATTTTGCGCGAGCTCTTCAATCACTAAACGTATTCCATTACACATGCCCTTTTTCGGATTAAGATTTCTTAACAGCATTATGATGACTCTTTTTTTCAATAGCAAAGCATGAGGAGGCATTCCTGAGGGGGTCTGTTCATTAAGAAATTCAACTGGAAAATTGAGAGTATCATTTGGGTCCTCGCTAACTAATGAATCAGCGCTATAGTAAATTTGTGCATCGCCATGGATTAATTCAATTATTCGTCGATTCATTTTTAGCGTCTGTGCGTTTGTTGGAGCAACAATGACTCTCTTTGACAGCTCTTCCGTTGACATATGCTCAATGTTAGCGAAGATGATATTTATGAGATCTTGTGATGTTATCATCTCTCTCGGAATCTCGATTTATAGATACCTGGTGTTGCTGGTAATGTCCCTGATCCAACTTGAAGAAGCCACTGATTGTGACTGTCTTGACCATCGCTACGCATGTTTACTGTCAAGGAAAGTACTTGAAATTTGCTCCACAGTGAGCTGGATTTTATGCAACTTTCAATCATTTTTTACGCGTTCCTCTTTGTACGACCGGAAGAGTCTGGCGAAAATCACCGCCTAGAACTAAAACTTTTCCTCCAAAGCTTACATCATTCTTCATCAGTTCACGCAAAAGCAAATCTATGCAACGTAGTCCATTTTTTTGGCAGCATTGTGATTTCATCGATGACGATAAGGGAGGCTTTGCGTAAAGCAGCAGCTTCAGGTGAATTCAATCGCATTGAGGAGACTGATGTGTCAAGCAAAGGAACAGGAAGCTTAAAACCGCTGTGAACTGTGCGACCTCCTTTCAGCAATGTGGCAGCAATACCAGTGGTAGCAAATGGCAAAACTGTGAGTCCATTTACACGAAAGTATGCCATCAGTGTCGTGTACAAAAACGTCTTGCCCGAACCGCCTGGGCCATCAACATAAAAGAGTTTACATTCGGCATGCAAATTCTCTACTGCTATCAAAATCTTTATGTATGCTGCTAGCTGTCCTTCATTCAATTTCTCAATCTGTTCAGCTGCTTGACGTGCTTCTTCCTCTTGATCGAAAATTTGTTCGTCTCTTGGAGCTTCTCCAGTTGGAATTCGCAAACCTACACCTGCACAGGACATTCCATGCTGCTTAAGAACAAAGTTGATATCGTGAAGTGTAAAATTCCGTGATATTTCTTCACTATATCTTCTCGAGTAGTCAAGTGATAAATTTTCAAAATGATCTTCGAAAAGTTTAAGAGGCTGTGCTGGTTGACAGAAAACAATGATGTACGCGATCATCTCACGCAGCTGCTTAGGCATTAAATATGTTCCGGCATCAGTTAAACATCTATCCCGCTCTTCATCTGATTCGAGAAGGCCTCGTGCCATAGCTGCAGCTTTGAACGTTTCGCACAAATTACCATCAAACGTACGCAGAAACTCAAAAGTTGTTGCTCCAGGAACATGTAACAGCAGTAATCTCAAGTAAAAACGCTCTTCATCCTTCACGCTCACTGTGTACATTCTCGCAATCGTTTTTTCGCCTCCTCTTTTCCGCTTTTGCCAATGACCACGTACGTACACGAAATGATAAGGGATATCTGTGTATAAATGAACTTGTGCCGCTCGATTATTTGTATTGAGCTCGAACCATGATTCAAGTTTCGTTTCTTCTTCCCGACCTTCTTCAAAAACAATTTGCTGCTGATTTGGTACGTGAACAGGCAATCGCATCACAGAATGCGATCTATCGTGCATTTTGTATTCTCGCAAACGCCAAATCGCTTCAGGCGCACTCACGTACCGGCATTTGATGAAATTATTTATTTCATTGTATCGAAGCTCAGGCTGATCATTTGATGTTATAGCAATATTGGCACAACCATACCCTTTGAAAATATATTTGACGAATCTCAGAGAAGTGGAACATTCAACGTTGATGTGTGCGTTGAATTTTAGTGTCAGAAAAGGATTGTAAGGCACGACATTACGATTATCAATCAACGATCCTCTAACTGTTACTTGCTCATCACGGCTCACGGTGATGACAATAGGAAGGATATCCATTCACATTGAGTTGAGTGTGTTCATTAAACTCCTTAGGATACTGCTTTGAACACTTTCCATGTATCATGCATGGTGCGTCTGGATATCTGATGCCACATGGGCCATGTATCATGCATTTTAGCACTATTTCGCGAAGCCTAGGACTATTAACTCTAGGAATTTCTGCAGAAATGAATTGATCAATTCGTTCGGGTGTTGTGAATTTATTTTCGGCTCTCAATGTTACTAAGATATGCGTGTGCGACAGCCCTCTTTTCTGAAACTCAATAGAATAGACAAATGCGACTGCTTTTCCGAAAATTCCATTTGAAGTGACGTATTTTATTAAAATCTGAACTTAATTAATAGGAAAAACAAAACCAATAAATATATATATATATATATGTATATATATATACATATATATATATATATACATATATATACATATATATATACATATATATATATATACATATATATATATATATTATATATATACATATATATATATATATATATATATATATATATATATATATATATATACATAAGCGTTACAGAATCAGTGAGTGACGTGGTCTACTATAATATAGATTTTATACCAATATTAAACGTTTCGTATCAACATACAATAGTTCATATCAATACTTAATTTATTCTTATATGTTTTAACTCATATTTATGAAATTAAATTAGGGGCTCTGAAGATGGATACGTCCGAAAGTGGCCAGTTAGCCCAATTTAATAAAAGTTTTAAATCTCTTTTTAGCCTTATTCCTAATAAAAAAGAAATCGTTATTCTTCAAAACTTTTGTAAGAAGCTTGTTAATGCAGAATGGACTAAAAAGTTCAACGAAACTTGTCTGAAAGAAGATATCATTCCGAAATATGCCTTAAACAAATATATATATATATATATATATATATATATATATATATATATATATATATATATATATATATATATATATATATATATATATATATATATATATATATATATATATATATATATATATGTTGTTGTACTTGTAGAGGTTGGCCAGCTTCCGTAAATTTGACTTTAAATCTGTAAATCTGAAAGATTAAATTTTAGGAGGACTTCATTGGCTTACAAAGTTGAGTTGAATTGCTCATTGTTTTCTTTAAAAGAACTAGCTGTTTTTTCTTGATCATAGTTTCTATTTTGCTAGTTTGTACGATTTTTGTTAGAAAACACGTGCTAATTGCCTAATAGCACTATTCTTTACTAATCACATTACGCAAGACATTAATTCAAAGATTATTTATTGCCTAAGCGATTGTTTTGCTTAATATTATTACGAAATAATTATATTATTGCTTACAATTAAATTGATTGGATTTCAATTAATTGCTATAAACA
Organism: Erpobdella octoculata; assembly: GCA_963978895.1. Lineage (NCBI taxonomy): Eukaryota > Metazoa > Annelida > Clitellata > Hirudinida > Erpobdellidae > Erpobdella > Erpobdella octoculata. Next base: position 17,918,241 of record OZ022246.1, read on the forward strand.
AAATGAATACTGATTTTCTACTTGAGAAACATTGGCCGTGTTTTGGACAAGGCAATCATTCAGTAGCCTCGAAAATGCTGCATGAATGGTGCGGCAAAATCTCGGCGTTTGTCTCATCACTTTCGGAGCGATTAACGCTACTTGAAAGTAAAGACAAAATCAATCTTGATGAAATCTGCAAGTTGAAAACAGATTTGGCGGTCGCAAAGACCGAGAAAAAATCCCCATCGATTGTGAATGACTGGGTTCAAGTGGTGAAAGCCGATACTCAAAAAACAAAACAGCCAGCTGCTCAGCTGGTTGTTGTTAATGCTTCAATAAATGAACTGAAGGATCGTGAAAGAAGAAAAAAGAATATAATTTTTTACGGTATCCCTGAGTCACCGAACTCAGCCCAGGCTACTAAAAAAACTGAGGATGAAGAATCCGTTAAACAAATCTTGAATGTAATTGGTAAGTCTGAGGTAAAACCTGTATATTTGAAATGACTAAGATCTAAAGACACAAGCAAACCAGGTCCAATTTTGGTAGAATTATCTGATGTTAGTCTTAGGAATCCGATTCTCATGGCTGCCAAAAGTCTGAGAAACAGTGACCACAAATCCGTCTATATCAGTCCGGATTTAACAGAAGCGGAAAGACAACTGGATTATCAGCTTAGACTTGAAAGAAACAAATTAAATGCAAATTTAGCTAAGGATTCGCCCTTTCGGTCCTGCATCCGGGGTAATCAATTGCAAAAATTCAAAAAAAGTTTTTAATAAAGAAGTTTTTGCTGGCCTGGCTGTTGCTTTTCATAATGTGTTTTCAATCAAGGAGAAATCGTCTCGAATCTGTGATCTGATTGCGTCTCAGTCTATTGACATTTTTGTTGCTGCAGAGACTTGGCATGAATCTGGTGATAGCGTTTTGTTGGGCCGTGTTACTCCTGCTGGTTACAAGTGTCTTGATCGGGCACGTCCTGCTGACCATACAAGCAAATCTCGGGCTTTGATAAATCATGGTGGAATTGCAATTATTTACAAGTATGGCTTGTCTATGACTGAAATTGATCTTCGAACACCAGTTGCGTCATTCGAATTTTTATGTTGTAATATCTCTAGCAATCAGACTGGAGTTGTATTGTTATCAGTCTATCGTCCTGGATCAAAGCCTGCAACCAAGAAGTTCCTTGATGAGTTCAGTTTCCTTTTGGAAATATTGTCAACATACCGTAGACCAATTGTTATTACTGGAGACCTGAACATTCACGTTGAAAGACAAAATGATATAATTTCAATGAAACTGCAAGAATTGCTAACTTCTTTCAATTTGATTATTCATGAGACAATTCCAACGCATCGGTTAGGAGGGCAGCTTGATCTAGTGATTTCACGTGATGATATGGTAGATCTTCAAGTTTCTGTGCAAGAAACTGGCTCATCTGATCATCTAATGCTATTGTTTCGACTTCCACTCCAAAAACCAACTAAGCCTGTTGCCACTTTTTGGAGACGTTTATGGAAGAGATTTGATTATAATGCATTCCTGACTGATTTACATTTGAGTGAACTTTGTCATAATCCAGAAAATTTCGATCATCATTCAACTGATGAACTTTTCATCACACAACGGCGAGTAAATCTATATGGATTGATGGCCTGCGGACCATGCGATATTTGTTCCAGAAAAAAGAGCATGAATACTGGGAAGCCAGGATTGCTGCTAATCAGAAAGCTCCAAAAAAGCTCTGGAGTAACTTGTCAACACTTCTTGGTAAAGAAAAGTCCTCATCTAATGTGAGCTCTTCTATTACTCCAGACCAGTTTGTGAGGTTTTTTCAAGACAAGGTAGAGCAAGTTAGAACACATACAGCGCTTGGAAAGCCACCATCTATACTTTTGACCAGCACGTTGTTCATGGATGAATTCAAACAAGTCACGGCTGATGAGATAATAAAATTGATAATGGCTGCTCCGAACAAATATTGTTCACTGGATCCATCCCCAACTTGGATTATCAAAAAATGTTGTGTTCACATTGCATCTTTTGTCGCTTTGATGTGCACTCGATCTTTACAAGAAGGATATTTTCCTGCTAGTCAGCAGTGATATTTTAGTAACGAAAACTAAAACTAATACGAAAAAGATCGACCATAGTTAACTAAAACTATAACGAAACGAAAATTGAATTTCACAACTAAAACTAAACTAAAACTAGAATGGTTTGTCCTAGAACTAACTAAAACTAAAATAATTAAACTCAAATATTTAGTTACTTTTTCGTTATTTGAAAAAAGTTTGTAATTAAAATTTTTAATGATCATAGACATCGATGTATTAAGAAACATAAACAAAATTAATTTCATTTTTTTAGTTTCTCAATATCGGCCTGAAATTATTCTCCGTATTTGACAGACGTTGGTGTGTTGTTTTTGCAACCGATATTAATTTGGCAAGTTTAGTTAAACAGTTTTCTGGTCGCAAGCAGGCAGCAGTGTGTGGACTTTTTTTTAAATTTGAAGAAACAGAAAACAAAAGTCGATGTCTCGTGACTTTAGCGTTACACTTGTTGCAACTAAGAATCTGACTAATCTTAAAAACCATCTTCATTATCACTACAAAGAAATTTTTAATGATATGATTGAGTTGAAACAAAATCAATTGTCTATGCAAGCAAGAAGATTCGAATTGATGGTTAGTTTTAATTTGCTACTATAGTATACTTTACTAAAAGGTTATATAGTAATATAGTTGGTAGTATAAGTACTCTCGACATGATAACTTTTTTAGAAATACTTGATTTTAACTTATGTAATTTGTTTTCAGTTGAAACATATTTTATGTGTATAGGTTAAATTCCAACCCTATCTACATACATAAGCAGCCATCAAGTCAACCGCAATTGTCGACAGTCCACTCAACGATGAAAGATTTTCCCCTGCTTTCAGCAAAACTGGCTGGACAGTCAACAAGGCAATTGGTTCTTGATGTGGATGCTGTACTGTTAAAAAACCAACTCGCTCAATATATTAATGAAGTCAGCTCATTCCCATATAATTACAGCCTCTCCTCAATTGAGTTCTGGTACCAGAAGCAATAGTTGAATACTTCAGTCCTATGATTGCGCTGGATCTGATATCGGCACCAGCTTCGCAAGCTTTTGTGGAGCGACTTTTCTCAGTTTGTAGGATTTTGACAGCTGGCAGACGCAACAGGATGGAAAAATCATTGAATATGCGTGATTGGTTAAAAGTAAACCAAGATATACTTGTTGAAATGGACAGTTAATATTTATTATACTGGAATAAAAATATATGAGCAAAAATTTAATTGTGACGGATTAAACTAATAATAACTAAACTAAACTAGAATGATAGCACCAAAACTATATAGAAACTAAAATAATTGCATTTAGGAAAACTAAAACTAAATAAAATAAAAATGACTTTAGTCAAAACTAACTAAAACTAAAACTAAAATGATTTTCATAACTAAAATATCACTGCTAGTCAGAAGTCAGCACTTGTCACTCCGCTTATTAAAAAAGACGGACTTGACCCTGCTGACATGAAGAGCTATCGACCAGTCTCTAACCTGACCTTTATGTCAAAACTGGTAGAGCGGATTTTTGCTAAACGATTGAATGTACATCTAGGTCTTTCTGGCAGTCTCCCATCGAACCAATCTGCGTATCGCTGGTTTTACTCTACAGAATCTGCACTACTCAAAGTGGTCAATGATCTGGCAGTTGCTACTGATAGTGGTAAGGTGTCGCTACTGAGTCTCTTAGATCTGAATGCCGCATTTGATACTGTTGACCATGGAATCCTTATTGAGAGACTTGAAAAAACTCATGGCATCTGTGAAGTTGTCTTAAAATGGATTATTTCATATTTAACTAACCGCACGCAACGGTTTAGTGTGGGTGGGAACTTGTCATTGTCCGTGTCGCTTAGTAGTGGAGTACCCCAGGGATCAGTCTTGGGCCCACTACTGTTTCTATTGTACACCACTGATTTACTTGAAATTATTCATCGTTCTGGACTCGAGGGACACTGCTATGCCGACGACACCCAAACATATGTTCACTGCTCTGTTGATGATGCGGAGAATGTTCACCTTCGCTTATTGCCCTGCATAGAGAACATTGAACAGTGGATGGCTTCTAATCGTCTAAAACTGAATGGCGATAAGACTGAATTAATCTGGATAGGTGCAAGATCAAAGTTGCAACAGAGTAAAGCAAAAGCTTTGTTGGTTGCTGGGGCTTTGGTCGCCCCCACAGAAGTTGTTCGAAACCTAGGTGTTTATGTCGATTCTGAGCTTTCCATGAAAGATCATATATCTAAACTGTCAAAAAACTGTTTTTTCCAACTACGACAACTTAGAACCATACGAAGGTCTCTGACAAGTGAAGCAACACGTCTCCTGCTGCATTCGTTTGTTGTAAGTAGACTTGACTACTGCAACTCTCTATTTACAGGCTTACCTCTTAGTGCTGTTGGAAAGATTCAACGTATTCAAAATGCAGCTGCTCGTCTTTTTGGTGGACTAAAGAAACATGATCATGTGACTGCAATAATGAAAACTGAACTCTGGTGGCTGCGTATCTCTGAGCAAATTACTTTCAAAATTGAGCATCAATTTCATTCCCACTCACTCTAACCACTGTGAGACGTGTTGGTCTAGTGGCATAAGATACCGGCTTGGACATCTGGAGTACCCGGGTTCGATTCCAGGTTCGGGCACGTAGTTTACTTAGATTCAAACGCCGAACCTTTGAGCAGACAAGTTTTACTACAATACCACCAGTGCCTAAACTTCACAGTTGAAAGAATAACCCCCTCCCAGTCATCAGACATTCTTGGAGAAGTTGAATATTCAAAGGAATTTTTTTTATGAGCTACTGTACTACCCCTTCTCCAGTTACCAGCCTTTGGAATAGCTCATCCCACACCATGGAATTCATGGATCCTTCCCTGGTTATATTAAACGATTTATCAGGTACATCTAAACAACAGAGAATGTTCAACAATATTAAATGCAGATAAAAATCATAGGAAAAGAGAAGAATAGAAAGTCTTGAATCAGAAGAAGCATAAAATCATTATAAAGTTTAAGTAGAGCAGTTTCACTAGAGTGGACAATTAGAAAACCAGATCAGGAAATGAAAGTAGAGAAAATTTAGTTGAATGAAATTCCTCTGCATTTTTTAAAAACAAAAATTGCCCTAATCGGTCATTATTCATTATATTATCTGTCGATACTGATTGTGAAACGAGCGATACCGATTACAGGCGAATTATCGGTTCACCTCTAAAAAGAATGCATTGTCATAAAGAACAGATCTATATTCTAAGTTTCAAGATTTGTTTGCACGCAGAAAAAGTGAAATAATACTATTAAAAAAAGGTTTTTAAAAACAAGCTTTTATTTAAATGCACTAAAAAGAATAAAATAAATTGTAAACATGAAAGCATGGGGCGCTTTCTTTTGCACTCATACCATCGCAACAATTGCATTGCTCAAATTTAGTAAAATATTGCAGTGTCACTGATAATACATTTCAATTCCAAGTTTCAGCTCAATTAGATAAAAGCTTGTGATCTAAAATTCGATTTGAAAATATGAACCATTAAACATATGACAAATAGATGAAGTTAAATAAAAGCATATAAAAAAGCAGTTTCTTATAAAGAATTTAAACACTGGTAGGCAATTATTTCAGCTATTCTCATTCAAACAAAAACCTGTAACCCCAGGTATCCCAGCTATTAATTTATAAGGATCGTGGTAAAGCCCATGACTTTTGTCAAAATATTAAAATCAATCACCTACAAAATAATCTTCAAGGTAACATAAGATCAAGTTCTGGAATTAATATCAATGATGTAAAAAAGTAAATTTATCTAATCAAATTATAGAAAAACAGCTATTAACCTTTGATTCAGAACCACATTTATGACGATCAAGCTTGAATGGTGGCCTGTCAGGAGCTTGTTCAGCAAGTAGATTTAATACATCAGCCTCTTTATCAAAGTTTCCAATGCCTGGTTTTGTATCTTCTAATCTATTTTTGTCTCTAAGTGACAATAATGCAGAAACTGAAACATTGGATATAGGAAGCTGCAGAAGTGGAGATGAATTAGAAAATTCAGAGTTACTTCTATATTTGATTACAGATGAAAATTCTTTTCCTTCAACATCAAATTCAATTGCTCCCAAATTTGATTTGTTACTGTTACCAAGCCTCATTTCATCAATAAGAGTTGGCCAATGATCCTTCTGTTTTTCATTCACACTTTGCTGAGAGTAGCACATTGATGCTTCAGAAACATTGAGGAGTTCAATTGATATACATGACAGCATGCCCAGTAAGCCATCCAAGCGTTTCTGTTCACTTAAAGCCACTTGCTGCTCATGAATTCTTTCAGATTTTTGCTTTTCATATAAAGACTGCAAATCTAATTGACTATGTGATAGATCATCAGGGTCTTGGGTCTTCATTTGAAGTATCTTCTAAGAAAAGCTGAAGTATTAATCAAAAATAGACAATCACAATACAATAGGTTCTAATAAAATGAAGACACAAAATAATTACTGCATCAAAAAGCTAAATCTTTGTAAATGCGTAAAAAATAATTACTACAAATATTTACATCTAGCTGCAAGCAAGTGAGAACCAAGTCACACCTGAAGTCAACTGTTTAACTTAGGTTTAGTACAGTTATTCTCAACCTGTGTGTTACGAACTCTGTTAAGTGACCAACAGCTAACAAATGGACCAAAAACTCATTTGAAACAAAAAGATGGAAGTGACTTACTTTAAAAAGCGCATTCTAAATATACATTTATTAATAATAATAATGCAATAGGAAACATAGAGCAAATAGGATGACATTCACTGAAGCTGAACCTGTCTTTATGAGATGCTACGAAGAGCCGAATCATACTACGTGGCAGCCTGGAACTATGCCTAAAAAGCTTGGTCAAACCATTTCTGATGTACAAGATGATCAGAAAGTCGTGTGTATACATTCCAATCAACTGGGACTTCGTCAGATGAAAAAAGCTTTAGATGTGCTGTGTGAATACCACAAGTGAATGAATACAGATTCTGTTCTAAAGCAACTCCACTTTCACAACTGTTAATTTTAACTTTAGAAGTGTAAAAGTTTTGTTCAACAAATAAAATCTACCAACACAAGCTATGCAAGCAATTGAATAAATACTGTACCTAGACAATTAGTTAGAAAATGTTTGTTATGCTAAAACTCCAAATCTCTGAAAAGTATTATTCTTTTAGAAGATTGAGAAACAACTCCCTTCTCAGATAATTTGTACCAAAGATGTTAATAATGTCATTCTCATTGAGTTAAATGATTTTGTGTTCAAACATTTAAAGAAAAACACTGAGCCTATCTTCCCCCACTTTACATCTGTGATTGGTTTCCAGAAATGTAATAGTGGAACTTGCATTTTCTAAACCACCAGTTGTAAAAAGTGAACGCAGAAATAAATATACGTTATTGGAAATGCTCGGAAATAGGCCTTTAAAGCATTGCAGCAACTCCAATCGAGCATGCTTACAAGAAAATTTAATACCTAAATACTGTCAATATATATATATATATATATATATATAGTACTCAACTATATATATATATATATATATTTATGAAGTGAAACATTGCGTTGAAATGTTTCGAGAGGCCACAAATAGGATGACTAACTGTCACCACAAGTAACGCAAATATTTGTAAGACTCTACTAAGAATCGAACCCACGTGTCTACGGCAACACCGCCTTGCCTAAATGCAAGCGCTCTTACCAACTGAGCCACCGACCATCCCCAAAAAAGGATGGCTAGAAGTCCCAGTCTTTCGGAGCTACTTAACATTAGACTACGACTATGATAGGCTCAGAACTCCTTATTTCGGTTCGACAACTAAATGCAAGCGCTCTTACCAACTTGGTGACCTCTCTAAACATTTCAACGCAATGTTTCACTTCATAAATTACCTATCTGGCATAAGGAGTTCTGAGCCTATCATAGTCGTAGTCTAATGTTAAGTAGCTCCGAAAGACTGGGACTTCTAGCCATCCTTTTTTGGGGATGGTCGGTGGCTCAGTTGGTAAGAGCGCTTGCATTTAGGCAAGGCGGTGTTGCCGTAGACACGTGGGTTCGATTCCTAGTAGAGTCTTACAAATATTTGCGTTACTTGTGGTGACAGTTAGTCATCCTATTTGTGGCCTCTCGAAACATTTCAACGCAATGTTTCACTTCATAAATTACCTATCAGGCAGCAGTCTAGTTGTCGAACCGAAATAAGGAGTTCTGAGCCTATCATAGTCGTAGTCTAATGTTAAGTAGCTCCGAAAGACTGGGACTTCTAGCCATCCTTTTTTGGGGATGGTCGGTGGCTCAGTTGGTAAGAGCGCTTGCATTTAGGCAAGGCGGTGTTGCCGTAGACACGTGGGTTCGATTCTTAGTAGAGTCTTACAAATATTTGCGTTACTTGTGGTGACAGTTAGTCATCCTATTTGTGGCCTCTCGAAACATTTCAACGCAATGTTTCACTTCATAAATATATATATATATATATATAGTTGAGTACTATATATATATATATATATATATATATATATATATATATATATATATATATATATATATATATATATATATATATATATATATATATTTATATATTGACAGTATTTAGGTATTAAATTTTCTTGTAAGCATGCTCGATTGAACTTTACGGCCCATACTCTGTTGCAACGTTTTTTAACGGACGTTTCAAATCGTCTCCATTTTCCACCAAGTATCACTAACACTTCTTTAATAAAATCTTTATTTAAACATGGGGTTGACCAGCCAGTTTCGGCTTGTTCCATCATCAGAACCCCTATAATAAAGAACAGTAGACAAAAGCCGAATATGAAAAATAAAGAAACAATAATAAAACCTTTCAAATATAAGCCTAAAAATAGAAAATAAAAAATTCCAAACACGTACCAGCAATACAACCTTCCTTAAAACCACCGACGCTACGATACTTTGACAGCTAACAAAACTGTTTATGTAGAACTCACCTGGAAACAGGTGCACTAAATTTACAGGTATATTATTAATATTTAAACTAGCTAAAAAAACAATACCAAAATTTCGTCAGTAGCTCAATGTAGCAAAAATGAAGGTTCATAACTTGAATATCAAACGAGGAAATAAAATAAACGAGGAATAAATTAAACCAAAAATAAAATAAAAAGAAAAGAAGAAACCAAAAATAAAATAAAAAGAAAAGAAGAAACCAAAAATAAAATAAAAAAGAAATAAAATCAAAGTAAAATAGCGGAAAAGGTCATTAGAACTAGCGTCGGACACGACACACCATTATATTATCATGATTTACCAAATGCGCAAACGGCAAAACCCCATCACAACCAGAGTTTGGTAATATCTCAGGTCTAGATTCATCATCGATCAACAAATGTGTGATCGATCGTACTCGATACCATGGTAATCGTACTTGCACTCGATACCATGGTAATCGTACTTGTACTCGATACCATGGTAATCGTACTTGTACTCGATACCATGGTAATCGTACTTGTACTCGCACCATAAGCATTCGCAACATCTCTGAGTACGTGTTTTAAGTACTCGTACTCGATATCATGATAATTATACTCATACTCACACCATAAGCATCCGCAACATCTCTGAGTGTTACTGTATTCGGTCGGTTAGTGCTATGCTATTGCTAAAAACTGTTGTCCGTATTTGAAGTGTAGCAAACAGTGGGAATACAGGCAAATTGCATTGCCCTTTCTGCTGTTGTATGTCGTTCACTCTTTTATCTTTTATGCGTGAAGAGCTGAAAGCCGATTGTTCAATACCGGCACCCTTCATACCGCAGAACCGGCATTATCCGGTATTGCCAAATACCGGCCGATATACCGGCACAGCCCTAATATATATATATATATGTATATATATATATATATGTGTGTATATATATATATATATATATATTCTTTTAAACAGGCTCTATTAAACACAATTGACCACTTAACGTTAGTCATCTTTCTTAGTAAGTTTTTAAAGCCCTTTTCATCCATTTGAAATGACGAGACATATATTGAAGAATTTATTGGTTAAAATTGATGAGTAATAAAACGATCAGGGTTAACTGGCCAGTTTCAGCTATAAAAAGCCATCTTCAGAACCCTATGTTTAACAATAAATTAAATATTATAAAAATTGAAAGGGAAGAGTTAAAAATCAGAAATACTTAGGCTTAGACGAAGACATTGAATTAGAGCTAGGCTGAATCAGTTTTCAGTTAATAAATTAATACGGCTATTGATAGATGAAACACATTGAAATTTAAGTTTAAGAAAAAACAGAAGGAAAAAAAGAGACCACATTAAATGAGTTAAAAAAAGCGGAACTCACTTTGAAATTAAATAGAGTTCGAAGAAAAGTTGCCCAACAAAATCGAAGATATTTTTTTTAATAATTTAGAACTAAATAAGTAATTAAAACACAGGAAAGACAAGCTAAAACACGTTAAACGCTCGATAGGTGAAAAACGTAACCGTACAGACTGGCGTTGTATGACTTGTGAACAACACAAAGAACAACAAGCACGGGCACAAAAATATTGACAGTAACATAATGTAAGACAAGGCTATTGTATACGGTCGGACGGCAATTAGCGCCGTCGCCGCTTATTAATATTATCATTGTAAGTGAGATGCTCAAAAGTAGTATTCGAACCACTGAGCCCCGCACCATCCTCGCATCCAGGCTGAACGTCATGAAGTTCAACTGGGACGCAAGTGTTAAGTTGCCCGCAGGTCAAAGTATTGTCTTCATCGCCGAGCAAGCCATATATATATATATATATATATATATGTATATGTATATATATATATATGTATATGTATATATATATATATATATATATATATATATATGTATATATATATATACATATATACATACATACTTATATACATAGTTATATACATTACATATACAAACAATGCACATACATAATACACTAATTAGCATAATAAAAGACAATAAAATAATCTATTTACACAAATATACGTAAGATGTAGTATCTACAGCTTACAGTGACTTTGTTATAAGTGGAGTGCACTGTACATTATCACATGCTTACTGTAGTTATCATTCTTTAAATACATACATTATACATGTTAAAATTTATAGGCCGAGGATATTGTCGCAGACTGTTGTCTTCGCTGAACACGGTCATGTCCAGAGGTCGCATTGCCCCTAGTGCCTCCCCTAATGCAAACCAGTTTTTACAGTTCTTTTCTTAAAAACTAGACAACGTGCAGAGCTCTACGACCGGTTTCTAGCCTTCCAGCCACTGATTAAGTTTGTCGCTACCAGTCTCGAAAAAGTGACCGCTGCTATATAGTCCCTACAAAATAAACAATGCTCATTTTTACGCAGATGACACCACCTAAGCTTACGGTCACTGCGATCCCAATCGTGCTGCTGAGCTCTCGTCTCTAGTGTCGATCTGTGTGGATGACGTCGATCAGTGGATGAAGTCGAGTCACCTTCAATTAAATTCTAAAAAGTCAGAAGTCATATTGGTTCACCACCCAACGGCGCAGCACTTATTAATTTCAAGTGTCTTAACAAGATGGCTCCCACATATCTAGCATCTAGTTTGAAAAAAAGTGCAGGAAATCCCATCTCAACTCATCGTACCGGCGGGGAGACTGAAGAGCGCCGGAGATAGAAAATTTGCGGTTGCTGGCCCAAGAATATGAATACTCTTCCCCAAGAGGTCACCTCAGCAGCAACAGTTGAAGGCTTCAGGAAAAGACTCAAGATGCATCTGTTTAGTGGCCTTGAAGGCCTTTAGGACTTATGCCACTTTAAATTTGTCAAACATTATTATTATTATTATTATTATTATTATTATTATTATTATTATTATTATTATTATTATTATTATTATTATTATTATTATTATTATTATTATTATTATTATTATTATTATTATTATTATTATTATTATTATTATTATTATTATTATTATTATTATTATTATTATTATTATTATTATTATTATTATTATTATTATTATTATTATTATTATTATTATTATTATTATTATTATTATTATTACTATTATTATTATTATTGTCCAGGGGATATTGTCCAGGGCGATATTGTCCTAGACTGCCCAACAGTGGATGTCAATACCCAAGAGGAACCTTCAAGGCCAAAGAAAAATTGTGGACCTCCCAAAAAGCCGTTCATGGACACAAATCACAGAATTCAACAGCAGACAACTTTAAAGTGAATACTTTACTATGACTAAACATGGCCAGGGCAGTGTCACAACTTGTCAGGGCATGAATCATAAAAAAGATGACAAACAATAGCATGACTAACAAACTTACTTACAAATAAAACACTAATTGTTTCCTTGACATAATAATGTCGAGACACATTTGATTAAACCTAAGTGATGCATAGTTTCTAGTGATAGCCAAGTAAAACCAAAACATTGGTATTCTCTGTAACAACAGTAACTGTGCTGTTTCCAATGCCAATGAGTCAGCATCAGGGGGTTGCTGTACAGTAGGACCATTGCAAGGAAAATAGGACTTTTAAAAACTTTAAAAAAGCAGTTCTAATTTTTTTGCTAGCCAAGAATGAGTGATGATCAGTCCAAGTCATTCAAATCTTTATTCACAGTTGCTAACATTTTTGCCATAATGATGAGCAACAATCTGCAGATATGTTAAACTTTGGAGCCAATGCAGTAGTGATTCGTTATTTGAACTCTATTTAGTTTGGTGGTAATCTGATACATTTAAGCATCAACATAGGTACCATTGATTTAACAAACATCAAGTCTTTAGATAGTAATTGAAGTGATTGCCCAATGTCTTTCTTTTTTATAAGTTCTTTGGCCTGCACCAACATATTCAGATTTGTCCCAATGTATTTCAAAACCTTCTTCAATTATAATTAAACCTGTTGGAAGGGTAGTGAATGATTTATGTTAAATTACAAAATAATTATAAAATTTGAACCACCCAGCCTCTAATGTCATGCTTAACTTTTGAAATTGACTTTTTGACTGGTCTATAAATTGAACAAGTAAAAACACTTGTTGAATTGTGAAGACTAGTCAAAGTTGTCAAAGTCTGGTGCACACTAACAATTATTGACAGCGAACAACATTTATACTATAGATATTTCTCTATTAATATTAAGTCATTTATTTGGTGTAAAAAGAATTTATTTCTCGTCATTAACTTCCTTCTCGCTGCAGTTCCAATAGATATTAATTTAAAATTTCATTAAAATTGAATGACCAACTTATTTTTCTCAATTTACGTGATTTACAATTGTTCTATTTTAATGAAACTATTAGTGGGTGGTTCTTGTGTAATCGGTTTAACTTAATTTGTCAATACAAATCTTGCTATTTCCATATTTGAAGCATTAAACAACTTCTCCCACTTCTGGATGATTTTTCTCTACAACTTGTAGCCTCTTCTCGCATTCTGTCTCGAATGGACTATTGCAATTCTCTCTATTATGATCTCCCTGACACTACCCTCCATCCTCTTTATAAAGCCTTCAATTCTGCTGCCTGCTTAGTTTCTCACACCTCTTACTTTTCTCATATTTCTTCATCTCTTGCTCTTCTCCATTGGCTTTCTCTTAAATATAGGGTGATTTTTTAAATTTGCTTACTAATGTTTAAGATTAAAAATTGCCCTTCTCCACTCTACATAATTAACTTAATACAAATCCCTCCTAAGCTAAGTCTGGTCTTCGATCTTCATCTCTTAAGGTACGTACACACTCACCAGTTTTTTCATCCAGCTCCTGTTCGCTAGAACTGATGCATAGATTATGATAATTTATTTTGGTGCCACAGAGCATGCCACACTTTGCCGGTTGCTTTTGTAAACAAATGAGTTACACTAGGCAGTCACACGTAAGAAAAACTCACTGCAGACGGCCATCTAGCAAGTTGTACGCAACTAAACCATCCTGCTATGGTTTAGATAGCGCATAAAGGGTTTACAAGAAATTGTGTAACTTGAAAAGTTCTGTCTATCTTTTCATTTTTTCATCAAAAAACTTGTAAACAGTAATAGAACAATGTGTGGTGTATATAACTCGTTTAAATAGACTTCAATAAAAATAAACTGTCTGAACTCGTTCAAATAGACTTTCTTGGCTCAGAAAACATCGTACAAGTATTTTTATGTAATCATTTTTATCATGGCTTCTCCTCTAATAAACTATTTCGTAACACCAATTTAGGCTGATGAGACTATCTAATTTAGCCTTAAGTAATGAAGCAATGAACTTTTTATGTCACAAAGACACAGATTTTCTTCAAAAAGTCGGATCAATTCAAGCACTTTATCATCGGTCCACTTCTTCCTAACTTCTATTTTTTAAAATAAGAGTAAATAAACCACTCATCCAATCAGAGAGTGAGTTTCTCAACCAGTTCTGGAGAGAAATAGAACATACATCGGCCAGCAAAAATTGGCACCAGAATCTGGACATGCATAAATTAACATAATTTCTGGACGCAGTTTTCGTGACACACACTCCAGATTCTGGTGCCAAACGACTGGTATCAGTGAAAACTGGTCAGTGTGTACTGGGCTTAAGTCACTTTCGTATCTTTACTGTTAAGCATTCTTTTCCTAAACGCTTTTTTCCATACTCTGGTGACGCTGGTCCCTTTCTCTGGAACTCTCTTCCTACATCTCTTACAAACTCTACTTCTCTCACTGTTTTCCGTCGTGGACTTAAAACATATCTGTTTGATCAGTTCATGTCTGAGCGCTATTGAACGCCACGTAAATAGCGCTATATAAATAAAATTGATTGATTGAACCTCTCCGACCTGGCGCGGTCCTACCATTGGGGATGCTGGGGATGCATCCCCCACTAGCCTCAGAGCTCAAAATTTTTTAATGAATAAATAAAGTTAAAAGTACACCAAACACCAACTATCTATCTAAACTAGATAGTTATAAAATATGAAGCAATGCACAATTAATATCTCATTACTATACCTAAGTAAGATATGCTTAACCAACCGAAGGCGATTATGTCCTGTCAACTAGCAGCTTATAAATGAGGATATCCAGCTAAGGCGATTCTCATTTGGTTTTCAGTTGTTTTCGGATTTTCTATTCTTCGTTGTTTCCTGATGTTAAACGTTTAAAAAATTTCAAAGAAAAATTGAGTTCGTGCAAGTTTAGAAGACTAGTTTTTTCATATACCTATATTAATCGAAAAGGGAAAGTACCCACTGTTTTCTGTGAAGTCTAAAGGCGATAAAGTACTTAATTTGTTTTTCATAAATCAATATTTGGTTTACTAATTCAACTGCACAAACTATTGTGTTGAAGATGTCAAGCAAAAACCTTGAACCTCCAGCAAAAAAATGTGCTGCAGCAACTTCATTAAGATTACATCATTCTTTAAATCGACACCCACTGAGCATTGAGAATGCAAAAGTTCTAGCCAAACTTCAAACCCTGAACAACAAGATTGTCATTTATCTACTCGTTTTATCGAATTCTCGACCATCGCAAATACATTTGAGTCGAACTTGACTAACAAAACTGTCAAATTTTCGTTTCAAACCTAATACTCTTTGAATATTGTATTTGCGTTTACTGAGGCTGAAGGAGAGTGCATGTTCGTCATTCTATAGACATTAAACAAGTTAAAATTAGGCTAAAGACATATCTTATTAATAAGTTTTTTGATTAGGAGATGTTGGTGAACTGCACGCCTTTGCGAAAGAATTTTTTTTATAAGGGCACGATATAAATGTTATTTTGTATTGTATTTGTATAGAGATTGAATAGGAACATACACATTTCTTATGTTCAAAAACGCAATTTTCTTACAACGCACCCATTACTTGATAACTTTAAAATCTGTTAAAAATATATCTAATATAATACTTCCAATCAACAAGAAATTTATCATCGCTCCCACCAGAAAATCCTGTGACCGCGCCTGTCTCCGACGGGTCAGTCTTAAAAACCTGGTGTAAAGGTAAAAAACTATAAACTAACTAGCATAAACGATTATGAAAAAACGCTCTCCGACGGGATTGCCGTTTTGTTAATAAGAAAAAAATTGTTGTATTTTTCACATCTTTATAACATTTATAAATAATTTAAACGAATTTTGAACGTTGCAAACCAGTTATATAAAAAGTGTATGAAAAACATTGCTACAGCGATCAGGCATTTAATTTAAAGTGTTAAACGCCATTTCGATTCAAACTTCATAGTTCTTTACCTTAAATTCTTCAAAACTCAGACCGGATTATCGGGGATTTTGGACACAGTAAAGTACTCGGTCATACTAGTTTTTATAGTCATAATAGTCATACTATTATTAGAGTGACTAGACTGACTAAAAACAACACGGGACAGACTAAACACCACACAGAGCCTCAAATTTATTAATAAAACTAGCGGGGTAACCGGCGTTGTCCGGGGTTTTTAAAGGTTTTTTAATGCTTGTCTTTCTCCTTCCCGTTTCCTTTCCCACTTGCTCTCCCGTTCACGGTCACTTTCTTCCTCCCGGTCATATATATATAAAATAGGTATATCGGCAAGCGACTTTATTTTTACATTAGGTGCCAGTAGGTGCTGGGACACATTAATAATTAATGAGATGCAACAACGCCCGGTTGGTTCCTATGGGGAAAACCGAGTCGTAGAACGTCAGGCTATCCACTTGAACAGAATAATCTATTAATATAATAGTAGACCACGTCACTCATTTACTGATTCTGTAACGCTTATGTATATATATATAAATATATATATATATATTCATATTCATATTCATATTCATATTCATATTCATATTCATATTCATATTCATATTCATATTCATATTCATATTTTTTTTTTGCTAGGTTGTACGATTTTTTGTTAGAAAACACGTGCTAATTGCCTAATAGCACTAATCTTTACTAATCATATTACGCAAGACATTAATTAAAAGATTATTTATTGCCTAAGCGATTGTTTTGCTTAATATTATTACGAAATAATTATATTATTGCTTACAATTAATTTGATTGGATTTCAATTAATTGCTATAAACAAAATGAATACTGATTTTCTACTTGAGAAACATTGGCCGTGTTTTGGACAAGGCAATCATTCAGTAGCTTCGAAAATGCTGCATGAATGGTGTGGCAAAATCTCGGCGTTTGTCTCATCACTTTCGGAGCGATTAACGCTACTTGAAAGTAAAGACAAAATCAATCTTGATGAAATCTGCAAGTTGAAAACAGATTTGGCGGTCGCACAGACCGAGAAAAAATCCCCATCGATTGTGAATGACTGGGTTCAAGGGGTGAAAGCCGGTACTCAAAAAACAAAACAGCCAGCTGCTCAGTTGGTTGTTGTTAATGCTTCAATAAATGAACTGAAGGATCGTGAAAGAAGAAAAAAGAATATAATTGTTTACGGTATCCCTGAGTCACCGAACTCAGCCCAGGCTACTAAAAAAACTGAGGATGAAGAATCCGTTAAACAAATCTTGAATGTAATCGGTAAGTCTGAGGTAAAACCTGTACATTTGAAACGACTAAGATCTAAAGACACAAGCAAACCAGGTCCAATTTTGGTAGAATTATCTGATGTTAGTCTTAGGAATCCGATTCTCATGGCTGCCAAAATTCTGAGAAACAGTGACCATAAATCCGTCTATATCAGTCCGGATTTAACAGAAGCGGAAAGACAACTGGATTATCAGCTTAGACTTGAAAGAAACAAATTAAATGCAAATTTAGCTAAGGATTCGCCCTTTCGGTACTGCATCCGGGGTAATCAATTGCAAAAATTCAAGAAAAGTTTTTAATAAAGAAGTTTTTGCTGGCCTGTCTGTTGCTTTTCATAATGTGTGTTCGATCAAAGAGAAATCGTCTCGAATCTGTGATCTGATTGCGTCTCAGTCTATTGACATTTTTGTTGCAGCAGAGACTTGGCATGAATCTGGTGATGGCGTTTTGTTGGGCCGTGTTACTCCTGCTGGTTACAAGTGTCTTGATCGGGCACGTCCTGCTGACCATACAAGCAAATCTCGGGCTTTGATAAATCATGGTGGAATTGCAATTATTTATAAGGATGGCTTGTCTATGACTGAAATTGATCTTCGAACACCAGTTGCGTCATTCGAATTTTTATGTTGTAATATCTCTAGCAATCAGACTGGAGTTGTATTGTTATCAGTCTATCGTCCTGGATCAAAGCCTGCAACCAAGAAATTCTTTTATGAGTTCTGTTTCCTTTTGGAAATATTGTCAACATACCGTAGACCAATTGTTATTACTGGAGACCTGAACATTCACGTTGAAAGACAAAATGATATAATTGCAATGAAACTGCATGAATTGCTAACTTCTTTCAATTTGATTATTCATGAGACAATTCCAACGCATCGGCTAGGAGGGCAGCTTGATCTCGTGATTTCACGTGATGATATGGTAGATCTTCAAGTTTCTGTGCAAGAAACTGGCTTATCTGATCATCTAATGCTATTGTTTCGACTTCCACTCCAAAAACCAACTAAGCCTGTTGCCACTTTTTGGGGACGTTCATGGAAGAGATTTGATTATAATGCATTCCTGACTGATTTACGTTTGAGTGAACTTTGTCATAATCCAGAAAATTTTGATCATCATTCAACTGATGAACTTTTCCAGTGCTATTCATCTACTCTATCAAAGCTTCTCGATAATCACGCTCCGTTTACGTTAATTAAAAGAAAACCTCGAAATCTACTAACGCCATGGTTTGATAGTGAATGCCGGGCATTTAAGCGGTCCACGAGACGACTTGAACGGATTTATCGTCGGCATCACACAACGGCGAGTAAATCTATATGGATTGACGGCTTGTGGACCATGCGATATTTGTTCCAGAGAAAAGAGCATGAATACTGGGAAGCCAGGATTGCCGTTAATCAGAAAGCTCCAAAAAAGCTCTAGAGTAACTTGTCAACACTTCTTGGTAAAGAAAAGTCTTCATCTAATGTGAGCTCTTCTATTACTCCAGACCAGTTTGTGAGGTTTTTTCAAGACAAGGTAGAGCAAGTTAGAACACATACAGCGCTTGCAAAGCCACCATCTATACTTTTGACCAGCACGTTGTTCATGGATGAATTCCAACCAGTCACGGCTGATGAGATAATAAAATTGATAATGGCTGTTCCGAACAAATATTGTTCCCTGGATCCATCCCCTACTTGGATTATCAAAAAATGTTGTGTCCACATTGCATCTTTTGTCGCTTTGATGTGCACTCGATCTTTACAAGAGGGATATTTTCCTGCTAGTCAGAAGTCAGCACTTGTGACTCCGCTTATTAAAAAAGACGGACTTGACCCTGCTGACATGAAGAGCTATCGACCAGTCTCTAACCTGACCTTTATGTCAAAACTGGTAGAGCGGATTGTTGCTAAACGATTGAATGTACATCTAGGTCTTTCTGGCAGTCTCCCATCGAACCAATCTGCGTATCGCCGGTTTTACTCTACAGAATCTGCACTACTCAAAGTAGTGAATGATCTGGCAGTTGCTACTGATAGTGGTAAGGTGTCGCTACTGAGTCTCTTAGATCTGAGTGCCGCATTTGATACTGTTGACCATGGAATCCTTATTGAGAGACTTGAAAAAACTCATGGCATCTGTGGAGTTGTCTTAAAATGGATTATTTCATATTTAACTAACCGCACGCAACGGGTTAGTGTGGGTGGGAACTTGTCATTGTCCGTGTCGCTTAGTAGTGGAGTTCCCCAGGGATCAGTCTTGGGCCCACTACTCTTTCTATTGTACACCACTGATTTACTTGAAATTATTCATCGTTCTGGACTCGAGGGACACTGCTATGCCGACGACACCCAAACATATGTTCACTGCTCTGTTGATGATGCGGAGAATGTTCACCTTCGCTTATTGCCCTGCATAGAGAACATTGAACAGTGGATGGCTTCTAATCGTCTAAAACTGAATGGCGATAAGACTGAATTAATCTGGATAGGTGCAAGATCAAAGTTGCAACAGAGTAAAGCAAAAGCCTTGTTAGTTGCTGGGGCTTTGGTTGCCCCCACAGAAGTTGTTCGAAACTTAGGTGTATATGTCGATTCTGAGCTTTCCATGAAAGATCATATATCTAAACTGTCAAAAACCTGTTTTTTCCAACTACGACAACTTAGAACCATACGAAGGTCTCTGACAAGTGAAGCAACACGTCTCCTGCTGCATTCGTTTGTTGTAAGTAGACTTGACTACTGCAACTCTCTATTTACAGGCTTACCTCTTAGTGCTGTTGGAAAGATTCAACGTATTCAAAATGCAGCTGCTTGTCTTTTTGGTGGACTAAAGAAACATGATCATGTGACTGCAATAATGAAAACTGAACTCCGGTGGCTGCGTATCTCTGAGCGAATTACTTTCAAAATTGGGACTTTAGTCTACAAGGCGCTCCATGGCGAAGCCCCCTCATATTTGCAAGAGCTGTGTGTCACTGTCTGATAAAAATTCTTACTTATCTCGTCACAGATCTGCTAGTCGTGGTGATCTAGTTGTTCCCATAACTCGAACAAAAACTTACGGCAGTCGAGCCTTCAGTATAGCAGGACCGGCAACATGGAACATGTTGCCTGCCAGCATCCGAGAAGCCACTACATTGAGTTTATTCAAGGCCGAGCTAAAAACATTTCTGTTTGCGAAATCCTATCCAAATTGATGATCAGAGAGAAATTATTTCATTTTTCCTGACATGTTGATTTTTGTGTTTTATATTATTTTTTTGCTTTATTTTTATTGTTTTGTTTTGTTGATTTTATTGTAAAAGGAGCCCTGAGGTGTTACACAAAAGGGCGCTTGAAATCCAAATAAACTTAAACTTAAACTTATATATATATATATATATATATATATATATATATATATATATATATATATATATATATATATATATATATATATATATATATATATATATATATATATATATATATATATATATATATATATATATATATATATATATATATATATATATATATATATATATATATATATATATATATATATATATATATATATATATATATATATATATATATATAAGCCTTCGTCACTCACTCACTTACTGATTCTGTCACGCTTACGTAATTAGTCGTATCGTAGTTATTAAATAAAAAAAAATTATCATTGATATATATATATATATATATATATCAAATTATATATATGAATTTTAATAATTGACAAATAAAGTAATATATATTTATATCAATGATAAAATGTATATATATATTTATTAGTTTTGTTTTTCCTATTAATTAAGTTCAGATTTTAATAATTGAAAAATAAAGTATATGTTTTTAAACAAAATGTCCCTTAATATGAATGACGACGAAGATCCTGTGTCGAGAAAACGGCGTCTAGCTAAAGAAAGGCAACAGAGATATCGCGCAAGACAAACTCAACAATCAAAAGCAAAAATTCGAGTTTTAGATGCAGAAGCTCATCAACAACGCACTGCACAAATGTCTGTTGAGGAATTGCAAATTTTTCATGCTTCTCATTCCGCATCACAACAACGTTATGTCTATTGACTTACTCCTCAACATCTAGAAGCTCATCACACTTCCAATGCTGCCTCACAACGTCATCGAGTTGAACAAATGTCTCCCAATGAATTGCAGCTACATCGAGCTGCTAATGCGATCACCCAACGTTTAGCACGAGATCGTGCGGGCGAGGCAGTTCGTAACGAAGCAATTAACTTCAACAAAACTCAATTCGATCAACATGATTGTGGTGAATTTGATGTTTTATGTACTTCATGTCGATCAAGAAATTTTGCTGCAGAGCAATCATCAGATGGACTATTCACTTCATGTTGTCGAAAAGGCAAAGTAATGTTGCCAAAACCAATTGACCTTCACGGTAATACACTTGAATATCCCGATTTTCTTAAAAGCCTCATGTCGGACATGGCCACTACAGATAGACAAAATTTTCAACAACATATTCGATCATACAACATCGCAGTTTCTTTCGCTTCCATGGGCGCAAAAATTTTTGATTTGCCTGGCAGAGGACCTTATGTTTTTAAAATTCATGGAACAATTTACCATCGAACCTCCCATTTACTGTCACCTGCCGGCCAAGCGCCACAATTTGCGCAAATTTAAGCCACAGAAGTACGTCAAGAAAATGAAGCAAATGAAAATTGTCGTCCTGATATTTTAGATAAAATAGATCGCTTCTTCCGTGAACACAATAGACTAGCCCAAAGCTATCAATTGATGCGAGATATAGAAAATCAAAAAGCTGAACAAGCCATAGCAGCAGGAGAGCAAATTTAAATCTATATATATAAAAGAACATGTCCTGACTGACTGACTGACTGACTGACTGACTGACTGACAGATGACTGACTGATAATCAACGCCGAGCTCAAACGCCTCATCCTAGGAACGTGAAATTTGGAACTTATATTACTTTTATAGCGTAAACATCAGCTAAGAAAGGATTTTTGAAAATTTTGCTCCTGAGGGGAAAAAACTGGAAAACAAACTTTTTTCTAAAACAATGTATATCTCGAAAACCAAAAATGAGAAGATTTTGAAATTTTGTATATAGATTCTTTTTGAAAAATAAAAAGATACGTGTTTCACCATTTTTTGAAAATTCGGTTTCCCGGACCTCAAATGTGGGTTGGAAAATTGGGTTATTTGGTTTTTAAAGTAGCTTCTACTCAAAAACTGGTAATGCTACAGGAGTAAAAATTAGTATTTAGTTTTTACTCCAAAAATAATGATACGTGTTTTAGCATTTTCTGAAAATTTGATTTCCAGGACTTCAAATGTGGGGTGGAAAATATGGTTATTTGTTTTTTAAAGTAACTGCTACTCAAAAACTGTAAATACCACAGATTTAAAAATTAGTATTTAGTTTTTATTCTAAAAATAAAGATATACGTGTTTCACCATTTTTTTATAAATTTGGTTTCCAGGACCTTAAATTTGGGCTGGACAATAGGATTACTTGGTTTTTAAAGTAACTGATACTCAAAAACTGTAAATGCTACAAAAGTAAAAATTAGTATTTAGTTTCTACTCTAAAAATAATGATATACGTGTTTCACTATTTTTTGAAAATTTGGTTTTCAGGACCTCAAATGTGGGGTGGAAAATTGGGTTACTTGGTGTTTAAAGTAACTGCTACTCAAAAACTGTAAATGCTACACAAGTAAAAATTAGTATTTAGTTTCTACTCTAAAAATAAGGATATATGAAATTTTGGTTTTCATGATCTCAAATGTGGGGTGGAAAAAGGTTTCTTTGGTTTTTAAAGTAACTGCTACTCAAAAACTGTGAATGCTACAGATGTCAAAATTAGTATTTAGTATTTACTCAAAAAATAATGATATAAGTGTTTCAACATTTTTTAAAAATTTGGTTTCCAGGACCTCAAATGTGGGGTGGAAATAAGGGTTATTTGATTTCAAAATAACTGCAACTCAAAAACTGTAAGTGCTACAAATGTAAAAATTAGTATTTTGAAGTTTTGTGCCGGTTAAAAGTAGCTAAGTCCAGTTTATCACCGGTTGGGCCAAGCCGTTGTTTTAGAGTCTTCACACGGGCCAGGCCAAACCTTAAATCAAAGTGGGACGGGCCGAGGTTTTTCACCAAGTATATAGATATTTTAGTGATTTTAGGGTC